>JADRCD010207287.1:8050-32038 GCA_019843815.1 Montemys delectorum
GTGTGTGTGTGTGTGTGTGTGTGTGTGTGTGTGTGTGTGTGTGTGTGTGTGTGTGTGTGTTCCCTGGACAAGACAGGGCCACCGACAGCGCTTCTCTTTCCCTGAGCCTTAACTAATTCCATCTCTCCGAAACCCTGTGCCAAGGTCCCCGCCCCACTTCCGCTGACTCTGGAAAGTGGAAAGAAAGAATTGCTTTATCCAAGGGCTGTAAAATGGATTCCAGAAAGTGGGTCCATGTTTAATCATCTGTGTCCCTGTGTCCTTCGGCCTAAAGTGCTGCCTTCAGTTCTCCCTCACGCAGATGGCACAGGGCTGAAACAATTGGTTGTAAGATTCTTCAGAGTGAGGAAGGGTTTGTGAGGGATGCAGGTCCACACGGGGCCATTTCTGGGTTTTGAAAGTCCTCCAAAAAAGCTCAGGTTGAAATCCAAGCCTTTAGGGGACTGATAACACACTTTGGGGGGGGAGGGGGAAGGGGGATTAAGGCAAGAGGGTATAGTCAGTTAAGGGACCGTCTGAACTGCATAGGGAGTTCTGGAAGTGGGAGAGGAGGCAGGAAGAAGAGAGAAAAGATGGAGGAGAGAGGAAGAAAGGGAGGGAGGGAAGGAAGGAAGGAAGGAAGGAAGGAAGGAAGGAAGGAAGGGGAAAGAAGGAAGGAAGGAAAGAAGGAAGAAAGGAAGGGGAAGGAAGGAAGGAAAGAAGGAAGGAAGAAAGGAAGAAAGGGGGGGAGGGAAGGATTTAATGCCCAGTGTGAGGCTGTAATGGTCAATAATATTGTTAACTTGGCAGGCTCAAGGATCACCTAGGAGACAAGTCTCTGGCAAACCTGTTAGAGATTGTGTCCATTTGGCTATGCTCAGAGCCTACCTGTGAGGGATGCTCTTGGTTAGATTCACTGAGGGCAAGGTGGGGCCCACCCACCGTGAGCAGCACAGGAAGACAATGAAAGATAAACACAAGCATTCATCTGCCTCTGCTTGACCAAGGATCCTGCTGCCCCGTCCTCCTGTAGCATGGCTTCTCTGCAGTGATGGACAGGATTCAGGAACTGGTGTGGGTGCAAAAATAGACTTGCAGGGCAATGGAACAGAATAGAGCGCCCAGAAGTACACCCACATGGCTACATTGGAAAAAAGGTCAGCCTCTTCCACAATACAGAGCTCGGGAAACTAAGTGTCCACATAGAAAAATGAAAGTAGAACTGTATAGAAGCCCCTGCAAAGCAGATGAAAGGTGTCAGTGAAGACTTTCAATCACCAGATGAAATCAAAGACTCTACTAGCAACAGCAAACGATCCTGAAAATCAATGGACACTATTACATGAAATTTAAGACAGCTAGCTTTGAGCATGCAATGTCAAACAATATCTCCATCAACATAGACAACAAGGACCAGTACCTGAGAGTGTCCTTTAATGTCTCCCACACAAATACACACACATACACACACACACACACACACACACATACACACACACACACAGTGCCACTTACACTTGTGCATGTGCACAGATGCACACACATACATCATGCATCATGTGTTTATGTGTACAATGTGTGAATCCATTTAGGCACAAAAGAGATCATGAAAAGGAAAGGTGAGCTCTTAAGGGAAGGGGAGAGGGAGAAAGGGGCAGGAATGGAATGCAGTAATTTGAAGGCAGAATGGAGGAGTGTTTGCAGGGAGGACCAGAAAGGCAGAGGAAGGAGATGGGTAAGAGTAGTCATAGTGCAGTGTCATCTATAAAAGACACATGATCATTAATAGATGCACAAATCCTTTCACAAAATCCAGCATGCTTCCATGTTGAAAGTCCTGGAGAGAGTGGGGCTTGTGGGAGCATACCTCAACATATAAAGTCTAACACACAGCTAACATCATCATATATAGAGAAAAGAATCAAAAAATTCTATTCAAATTGGGAATCAGAGCTGTCCACTATCTCTACTCCTTTCCATTGTAGTATGCAAAGTACTAACCTGAGCTAAGAGAAAAGAAAACTAAAGGAATACAAAGAGGAAAAGAAGTCAAATCATTCTTATTTGCAGTGGTGTGATAATATATACATAAGAGATTCCAAAAATTCCAACAGAAAACTTCTAGAAACAACTACTAATTTCAGCAGTATGGCAGAATAAAAATCAACTTATAAAAATCAGTAGCTGACCAGGCATGGTGGTGCACACCTTTAATCTCATCACTTAGAAGGCAGAGGAAGATGGTCCTTTTGAGTTTGACTCCTGCCTGATCTACAGAGCCAACTCCAGGATAGCCAGGACTATACAGTAACCCTAAGAAAAACGACTGCAGAAAAATCAGTAGCCTTTCTCTATGCTAACAGCATACAAATACAAACTAAGAGAGAAGACCATAGACTCAATTCATTTACAGACTCAAAGGCAATTTGTCAAAAGACAAATACACTGGATAAACCTAACCAAGGAGATGAAAAACCCCTACAATGAAAACTTCAAATCCCTGAAAGAGATTGAAAAATGCTTAGAAGGACTATCATGCTCCTGGGTTGGTAGACATAGTACTGTAAAAATGACTATCCTCCCCAAAGCAATTTACAGATGCAATGCAATCTCAGTCAAAATCCTCAGGACATTCTTCGCAGAAAAAAAAAAATCTTAAATATATGTGAAGCTAGAAAATACCCCAGATGGTCAAAACAATCCTGAGCAAACAGAATAATATCAAAGGAATTGCTGTTCTAGATTTTTAAGATATGTGATAGATCTACAGTAATAAAACAGTGGGGTGCTGACACAAAACCAGGTGTGTACACCAACAGAACAAAACAGAACATCCAAACTCAAGCACACGAAACTACAGCCATCTGATAGTTGGTAAAGATGCCCAAACCACGCACTGGGAAAAGGCAGCATCTTCAACAAATGGTGCTGGGAAACGGCGTCCACTTGCTGAATGAAATCAGACCCGTAGCTATCACGAGGCACAAAAATTAACTCCAAGTAGACCAAAGACTTCAATTCCAAACCCAAGATTCTAAAACTGCCAGAAGAAAACATGGACCTTCATCTAGGTGTATGAAAGGACTGCCTGAACAGGACCCGATTTGCCCAAGATTTAAGGCCAATTTCATAAAACTGAAAATCCCAATTGATTTTCCAGTTTCAAGTGATCCGCCCTGAAATCATGTACACACACAAGCAACACTAAGGGACTCAGCACACTGTAGTGTATATACATATCTACAATGTGTGTGTGTGTGTGTGTGTGTGTGTGTGTGTGTGTATGTAACAATAAAATAAAAGAGGGCATTTGTTTGAGAGGGAGTGAGGGAGACTTGGGAGGGGTTGAAGGGCTAGGACATGAGAGGGCCCAGTCTGAGGGAGGGGCATGGGTGTGGAAAGGGAAGGAGAGAAGTGATGCAGTTATGTTTTAATTAAAACTTTGAATGTCATAGCGAAACCCCTCACTTCATAGACTAACTTAAGTGCTTCCAGAGTGAAAATGCATAACAGTCTGTGTGGGGCAGTCAGAGGAGTGTCTAGATGCTCCAGGACCCAGAACTGCTGTGCCAAACTATGATGTCACTGGAAACTCTCTGCACAGTTCGAGGTATTTTCCACCTCAGTTTGGTCAACCTTTAGTGGTGATTTCTTGAATTTTATTTTGACAGGGAGGCAGGAAGCTTCGGAGTAGTAAAGCAGGTGGGATTTATTTTGGCTTGGAGCAAGCTCCCCCTAGGTCAGAGGTCCTCAACTTTCCTAATGCTTTGACTCTTTAATACAGTCCCTTACATTGTGGTGAACCCTAACCATAAAATTATTTTCGTTGCTACTTCATAGCTGTAATTTTGCTACTGTTATGAATCATAATGTAAATATATGTGTTTTCCAATGGTCTCAGGCAGACCCTGTAAAAGGGTCATTTGACACCCCTCCCATGGGTGTGGACCCACAGGTTGAGAACCGAGGTCCTAGATGGTTTGGTATCCTGTTGCAAGCCAGTTCAGAGAGGGCTGCTTGTCCTATTGTCCTCACGGATCAAGAGTGATCCTTCCTCTTATTAAGTCTTGGCATCAAAAAGCATATAGAAGCAGATCTTTCTGATTGGTTTTAAGCACCAACTGATAATGTAAAATCTAATTGCTCACTACAAATATTTTATGTTGTAAAGACTCAACTATCTGCTTCACATTTAGTGTTCATCGTGGAGCATGTGCTGAGCCTCCTCTGGGTTTCACCTCCCAGAGAAGTCATCTTGAAATACAAACTGGCTTCTTCTCCCAGCCTTCCTTTAGAGGAAAAGACTCAGCACCCTACCCTGGGCTTCCCCATCTGCACAGGTTTTCAGAGGTGTGTCTCTGGGCCTCTAGTCTAGATCATCCATGCACTTATCCCCCTTCCAGACATCTCAGACTTTCCGTGCTCAGCTGAACTCTTAACAAACCTCATCTCATCACATCACATCACAAAATCTGCTCCTCCAATGGTTGGTGCTCTCTCTCTCTCTCTCTCTCTCTCTCTCTCTCTCTCTCTCTCTGTGTGTGTGTGTGTGTGTGTGTGTGTGTGTGTGTGTGTGTGTGTGTGTGTTTTGGGGTTTTGAGACAGAGTTTCTCTGTGTAGCTCTGGTCCTGTAGACCAAGCTAGCCTCAAACCCAGAGAGCCACCTGCCTCTGCCTCTCAAGTACTGGCATCACTCGCTTTTATTAAAGTACTGCTAATTATCAGTTGCTAAAAACCTAGAAATCTTTCCTATCCCCCTCAAGACTGAATTTATCAGTAGACCATGTCAATTCAGCTTGCAAACACACCCTAAATTCGTTGCTTTATTAACAATAACAACCGTTGTTGTTGCTATTAACATCACACTGTGTGTGATAACAACACACCAAGACAGCCCTGTTTTACCTGCATTAGCTTACTGAGTCTTCCCTACAAACCAGTAGTTAAGTGCCAATGTTATCTCCTCTTTCAGATTATAAAGTCAAGGCAGAAAAGGGTTCAATGACTTACTCAAAGCCTATTTCGGTGGAACTGAGACTCAAACCTGAGCAGCTGGCCCCAGGAGCATGTGATCAAACATGAGTCCCCAGTGTTTCCTTAGTGTCCACTCAGATATTCCGTAGCCTCCCAACTGGCTTCCCCCTTTCTACCCTTACCCTCATAGAGTACACTCGTCAGTGAGACCTTTCAAAAGTAGGCACCAGTGTGTGTGTCATTCTTCAACCTAGATATCCCTCCCCAGGGACCTCTCCAACACACTTGGGAGTGAAATCTAAGCTCCAAACTCCATCCATCCGTAACTGCTTCTGTCCATACTTGTTAGGTCTCCCTCCCCCAACTCAACAAATCCTGCAGATTTTAGCTTGGCTGGATCTGGGTTGTTCGGTTTGCTGCCCTATTACCTCGTGCCCTATTACCTCGTGCTATTGTCATACAGTCCATATCACTGTCTGGAAGTGTTTGGAAGAATTTTTTATTTTCTGATTTATTTTGTATTTTTATTTATGGATATGTGAGTCTGTGAGTGCGTGCCATATGTGTGCAGGTACCCACAAAGCCTGCAAGAGGTCATCAGATCACTTGGAGTTGGAATTAGAAGCCACCAGACACAGGTGCTGGAAACCAAACTCGGGTCCTCTGGAAGAGCAGCAAGTGCTCTTAACAGCTAAGCCACCTCCTCAGTGCCTCAATGCATTTGTTTTTAATGTATTTCCTGCCTCCGCTCTTAGAACCTCAATTCCTTAGGAGCAAGGGCTTTGTCTGTTTTTCCCCTCACATAAATTTCAGAGCCTAAGGCCAAATAAGCACTTTCTATGTATCTTCTCTGTTAGGTACAGACATAGAAAGGTAAGTATCATAGAATCTCCACCCTTCAGAATGTCACTGTCCACAGTTGTATTATGGTTCGGGGTGATGGGTGCAAAATGAGACATAAGGTGTCGTGAGGACATAGAGGACTGTTCCTCACACAGCCAAGGAAGCTAAAAAGACCCCTGGGCTAGATGACTCACATTCATTTCATTTTAACAGACGTTCTGGAGCAGATCTGACCAGTCTCAGAGACAAATGTGTCAGGTGGTTTGGTTCCTAGAACACTTGTGAGAATACAGACCACTGGGTCCCTTCACCCAAATCTCCGATTCAATAGATCTGGGGTAAAGGCTAAGAATTTGCATCTCAGGTTGGAGAGATGGCTCAGTGGTTAAGTGCACTGGCTGCTCTTCCAGAGATCCTGAGTTCAATTCTCAGCAACCACATGGTGGCTCACAACCATCTGTAAGGGGATCTGATGCTCTCTTCTGATCTGCAGGCATACATGCAGGCAGAATGCTGAATAAATAATAAGTAAATAGCTCAATAATAATAATAATAATAATAATAATAATAATAATAATAATAAGAAGAAGAAGAAGAAGAAGAAGAAGAAGAAGAAGAATTTGCATCTCAAACAAGTTCCCAAGTGAAAACCAGTATCATTGGTCTAAGTCTTGAGAACTCCCAAAACACACTATTTCTTCCCTTGAGAACACCATAAGACCCTAAGTGTAGCTCCCAATGTCAGGGTGCCATTTGTTCTGATGAGGTAAGGGGATAGCACCAGAAAGAGACACAAGAGGCAAGTCCTTGAAGGAATAGGCACCCTGTTTACTTTTGAATGATGAGCAGGCATGACTGAGATAAAGGAAAAACAAATGAGGAAAAATCTAAAGAAAAGAACAAAGCAGTAACTTCAAAAGAGATGCCAACACACAGGATGCACCTGAGCTGTGGGAGAGGGCTGTATGAAGTAGGTTGTAAAAAAGTAAAGCCAACCATGAAGGGTCTTACGTTGTTGGGTTTTTGTGTTGCTTTTCTCCTAGAACAGTGATTCTCAACCTTCCTAATGCTGGGACCCTTTAATCTAGTACCCCATGTTGTGGTGATCTCCAAACCATAAAAGAAAATTGTTTTTGTAGCTACTTCATAATTGTAATGAATCATAATGTAAATATTTGATCTGCAACTCCTGTGAAAGGGTCATTTGACCACTCAAAGGGGTCATGACCCACAGGTTGAAAACCACTGGCTAAAACATTTACACTCAAGAATTCTGTTTGTGCCTTGTAGACCTTGTGGAGACTATTGAATAACTAAGTAGAGACTGGCACTGTCAGCTCTCTTTAGAAAAGTTTTGTAGCAGAGACCTATAGCTGTCTATCCATTAAAGAGTAGTAGCATCTACCTCCCAAATTCCACCCAATATCCTGCAAGGAAGCTAAGAGCTGGTTCCCAGCACATCCCAACCCCCTCCTCTCTTCCTTTTGACTAGATACAACTTTTGTGTCTGAGTCCTCCCTATCTGAAAACCAGTCTCATTAAAATCTCTAACTATCACTGTGTTTCTTTCTCCATTCATAGGTTAGAAGCAAAGGAATCCAAGGTCCCTAAGAGATCACAGAACCACAAAATGGAAGGTACCAGGAGTCCCAAGTCACTTCACCACATTCCATCTCAAAGCCAGTTGAATTTGAGAATGAGAAGTAAATTGAGTCCCCGAGGTCTGGGATGTAGTTTTCATAACATGTATGGAAGATTTCTGGGGTCTAATTACAAACCAATGCGATATTAATTTCAACATAACAGAGACCTTGGCAAGGCTAGAAGGGCCTGAAAAGCTACTTCCCAACAGAGGAAAGAGTCTAAGTAAAAAGAACATGGACAAAGTGTGGTCACCATTAACCAGGAAGGGGATGGAGTGTGAGGGCCCTGGGAAGGTCCAGATCTCTGACTTAGATGATAGAATAAGTATCAGAAAGGGAAAAGCAGATTCAAAGACAGGATGCTAAGTTGCACACAATTCTACATTGTAGAATATCCAGGCAGAAACCTCTGGTGAGCAGCTGTTCTCCATGAACCTGGGGTCTTGGGATATTGGCCATAGTTTCATATATATATATATATATATATATATATATATATATATATATATATATATTTGATAGGAAACGAAGATTGTCTTATCTCTTGTTTCCATAGGATGCATGTGGTAGAGGGGTCATAAATGGATGTTTTTTAGGCATGAGGGGTGAGGAGAATCATGAGGAAGGACTGCATGGGGCCCACCAGGGAAGCAGGGGAGAGACAGGCATGTCATCTCAAGAAGTCAAGCAAATGTGGTGCACAAAGCGACAGGTTTAAAGGCCACAGATTTGTCAAGAAATCCAAGGACAAGGTGTCCACTTAGGCCATCTGTGCAGAATGCAGCTAGAATACAAGAGGGCATAAGCCAGAGCCTAAGGCAGCTGACGGCACAAAGACAATGAACAGGAAAATCCAAACATGGATGAGGCCCTGTGCCCTCATCTCATTAGACTTCACTACAAATCACATTTTGTGGACAGACAAATGGGCTTTAGAAGAAAGCAAGTAATTCACCTCAAGTGATATATTTAGTAAATGATAAGATTAATATTCAGATCTGGGTCACTCTGATTCTAACATGGGGCTTTGAATGTGCACATTGGGACTGCCTAGGTAGAAACACAAAATAATCTACAAACAGAATTAATATGTTCAGCAAGGCTGGCAGACACAAGGCTAGCATACCTAAAATGCTTTTTCCTTTTTTCACCACCACCACCAACAACCAAAAACATTCTAGAAAGACATTCGGTGATAGTATGGAATTCAAAAACTAGGATAAAATTCACTGAAAGACAAGATGAAAACCTAATATCTCAATAGAGAGATACGTCATGATCATTGTAAAAACAACCACAACAAAACAGTATGAATTCACCTGCATGTGGCCCATAGGTTCTGTGCAACACCAACCAAAATCATACTTGGATTGTTTTTCTTTATAGAGAAATTGGCAAACTGTCTTAGACTTTTTATGGTCATGGCAAAGGCTGAAAGTAGAAAAGGTGTGTGGGGGGGTGCGAGAGTGAGTGAACTTGTGCCTGGGTTTCGAAGTCTGCCATGAGGCTGTCATAATAAGACAGTGACATAACAGAACAGCAAAACAGACAATGGTCACTGGATAGAGAGCCTGGAAGACACCAGCTCTAAAGGTACCACAAAGATGTGGGCATGGGCTCATATTGCCAAGAAATGCTGTTATATCACTTGAATATCAATATAAAAGCAATATGTTAAATGCCTGTCTTAGTTTCGATTTCTGCATCATTTTTCTAAACATTAAGAGACAGATTAACCCTGATTCAGGAACAGAAGGTAAGCCTTGAGGAGGTCATTGAACTTTGGGAGCTGTCAGGAGCCATAATAGGACAAGCTAATAACTAGCAAGTGATCCTCCTGAGATGGTCTCCTTCAGATTAATCTATGACATATTTGCTCTTATTGGCAAGACCCTATGAGAATTCATTTTAAGAAAAATTCCTGCTATCAATATGCTTTTCCTGTTATTAAACATATATAACAAACACTAGGTATTAGCCCACCCTTTGGAGCAGATCTCTGCAGATCTGTGAAGATGTTCTGTCTAGTAGTAATGCTATATAGACAAATAGATGACTTCTTAAGTCTTAATGATGATCCTATAAGAATTCCTAAAATTATATTAGTGGTTATTAAGCTCTTTTATAGTGGGACTGCTATTAGTTCCTTTTCTGATAGTCAAAACTGTAATGAAAACTCTGTCAGTCTTTGATGTGTCAGCAGTCAATTGCTCTTAGATAGGAACCAGAGTTTCTCCTACTCAGAGCACATTCCAAAATGCTGTAAAACAATTAACCAAAGGTCATAAAAAAAAAGGAACTAACGATTTAGTATAGGTGCTAGGACAGAAGAAAAAATATTGACAGGTTTATCTATACAAAACTTCATTTAGTTAACTTAATAACTTAGTTATGGTTTTCAACTTTCAGTGAACCTGTGGAGCTGTGACAGGTGATGGATGTTTAGCCAGATAATTACTCCTAATGGATATGCATGTAAACATTCTCTGTTGTAAACTTCTATTTCGATTTATAATTTGATTTTTTGTGTAAACTTGTGATGAACTTTTTAACATGTGATCGTGTATTCTAAAAGATGTATAAGTACTAAGGATAAAGAGATGAGAAAAGATTTTTTCCCCTTTCCCCACTTAGAAAAATGTTTTCCCTTTCCCTGCTTAAAGTAGAATTTTTCCCTTGCCCCGCTTAGGATCTTTCTGCTTTCCTCCTTTTTCTTAGATAACTTTAATAGGAAACTTTTTACAACTTAGTAATAAACACCATAATCACTTATCAGAATGTCCTCTTTTTCTTTCTGCGGACTTCTGACTAGCAGGCTGAAAGTTAGAGCAGTGCAGTTCCTACTGAGATAGAAAAAAAGGCCACATTACTTAATGCCCCCCTCTGCCCCCACTGTTAGGGTACAGGTGTCTATCACCTAAGCCAGAAGCCTTTTACCCTCAGAAAGAACAAGAAAGTATTTAGGACCCTTTAGAAGTTATCAGCATCTCCATCTAGTTAGAGAGCTAGAAAGTCAGGAGACCATTGGACCTTAAAATCCTACTCTGTGTCCCCCCTGCCCCCACCATTACCTTCTCCAGGCTGGGAGGCTCCTGGCAGGGAGTGAATTCTCCTCTTCTGCCTTGTGGGTCCCAGAGATCAAGCTCAAATCATCATGCTTAGCAATAAATGAGTCATCTTGCTGGGCTATATATTTAATTTAAAATGTTTTCCTTTTAAACATACAGGGGTGGCAGAGAAGGGAAAAAGACTGGGAGTAGAACAGAATAGAACAAAAATTGCTAATAGGAAAGAAATGGAAGATTGTATAGAATAGCCACTGTTAAATAGAACCCGTGTACCATGGCAGAGCTTAAGGGTGGGGTTACAGGGTTGGAGGTGGGAGTTAGTGTTGTTGGCTAGCCTCATTAGCATCAGGCAGAGGTCCTGGAATGGAGTAGGGAGATCAGGCATGGCCACTGACAAAGAAGAGTCAGGTTGAGGGACGGTCCTTGGCAGGTGTGACTACAAAGATTTCAGATGGACCACAGGCACCTGCACCAACCCAAAGATGCATGAGCCACTGTCATTGAAGGGCCCCCAGGCCCAAAGTACATTTCTAAACCTCAAAGTCATTCTTTTCCATTGTCTTAGTCAGGTTTTCTATTCCTGCACAAACATCATGACCATGAAGCAAGTTGGGGAGGAAAGGGTTTATTTGGCTTACTTCCACATTGCTGTTTATCACAAAGGAAGTCAGGACTCGAACTCAAGCAGGTCAGAAAGCAGGAGCTGATGAGGAGGCCATGGAGTGATGTTCCTTACTGGCTTGCCTCCCCTGGCTTGCTCAGCCTGCTCTCTTATAGAACCCAAGACTTCTAGCCCAGGGATGGCACCACCCACAAGGGACCCTATCCCCTTGATCACTAATTGAGAAAATGACCCACAGCTGGATCTCAGGGAGGCACTTCCCCAACTGAAGCTCCCTTCTCTGTGATAACTCCAGCCTGTGTCAAGTTGGCACACAAAAACCAGCCAGTACATCCACGTTCCCCCAAATTTTACAATTACAAAGGTAAAGCAAACATTTATTTTATAAATCAACAATGAAGACTGATTCTAAGTAGGCCAAATATTTTGCAAGCATGGGCCTGGCTGGCTCTGCATTCCTGCTGTCTGGCTTCAGCCAGGCACTGGCTGGAACTTGGCCCTACTTTTCTCCCTGCTCAGTGACTTCCCAGTACATTCCACAAGGGCCTCACCTTCTAAGTCCTCAAGGTGGAATGGACCACATGGTTTCTGATGGGTTGTAGTGGATGGTAGCAGGGGAGGTCACTGTGGAGAAAACAACTGAAGAACATCAGAGACCATGCAGCCCATTCCACCTTGAAATGCCTCCTCCTCGTCACTTGTGTGGCATGTCTTGCCTCCTTTCCTAAACTGTTCTGCCATGGGGGATATACAAGTGGCCTGAGGACAGCTACAACTGGGAAGCATCAGAAAGACTGGTGTGTCCGTCAAGCTACGGGTGGTAGCCAGAAAGCTGAAGCTGAATTGCAAAGCTGGCTGGCTTGATCGGCTAATGTACAAGTGAAACAGTCAGAGGAGGAACGGGCTGAGCCAGATTCAAAGCTTAAACATGCCACAGTTGGAGGTCAAGCAAAACACAGGAGGTCCGGCATGGCATAGATGCCCCCCTGCTGGAACACTGGTGTCAGATGGTTCTGGGTTCAAGTCCCGAGTCTAGCATTTACTAGCTGTGTGACCTTAAGCCAAGGCACTGACCTCACTGTCCTCATTTTTTTCCTAGTGGCATGGCCAGGGAGTGTGGGGATAGGGATAAAGTGGAGGTGGAATTTGGAGGGTTGGGGACTGAGAGTCTCAGGCCAGTCAAGCCTACATGTCTTTAAGAGGGTAATTCCTCTGTGTCCCAAGTAGATCTTAAGTTTTTCAAAAGCAGAGGCTGCCTCCTGGCCTAAGCTTGGCCCTTGTTACCCAGAAGGAAGTGAACATTCATACATGTATGCTCTGTGTTATCAGTCTCCCAAAGTACTGGCTGCTTTTCTAAGCAGTGTCTGTCCCTTCTTGTGCTATTGGGATTATTGGAGTTATCCTGAGTGGCAGCCCTATAGCTGCCAGTATTAGCCAATTACGGCTGAGGAATGGGTCCTAGGCAGAGGAGGAGCTACCAGTATCCATTTTCTATGTTCTTTTTTTTTTTTTTTTTTTTTTTTTAAATTATTTATTTGTTATTATACACTGTAATTGTTTTCAGGTGAGCCAGGAGAGGGCATCAGATCTCATTATGGGTGGTTGTGAGCTACCATGTGGTTGCTGCGATTTGAACTCAGGACCTTCGGAAGAGCAGTCAGTGCTCTTATCCACTGAGCCATCTCACCAGCCCCCCATTTTCTATGTTCTTTCCCTGTACTCTTGGCCCAGGATCCTCATCTTCTCCCAAACCCCTCCCCTCTGGTTTTCTCAATAACATTTCCCTGCCTCTCCATTTAACTCTCCTTTCCACTCAGACATCTCCTCTAAAACATTCTCTTAACTCCAAGCTTTCTTTCCATTTTTCCCCCTATTCTCTGTCCAAAACCCCCTTGCGGATGGCTATACCACCTGCTAACTTTGTCGAAGTCATCAAACAAGGTTCCATGCCGGGTGCCCATCCTCAGGGCCCTGTTGACAGCATGCTACTACTTCACCGGAGAGCATGACCATGGAAGGCCGTGGAAAATGCAGAAGGGGGCCAATCTTTCATCCCAGGCGCAGGTCTGGAGGCTGAGGCAGGAGGATTGCAAATCCAAAGCTAAGGAAACTACAGTATGAGTTTAAGGATTCCTGCCCAACTTAGTAAGACTGTGGCAAACAGAAGGTAAGAGAAAGCCAAGGTTTCAGCTCAGTGGGAGAGCACTTGCCTAGCGTGTGGTCTCCAGAATTATTTTAAATGCGCAGATGGGCACACACAGGCAACCCATCATACACACCAAGAGCCTGATACACACACACATGGACACACACCTAGAAACACGCAACATACACACAGATACAAAAACAGAAATACATACAGACAGACCCCAACACACCAAACACATATATACAGAGACAGGCTAAGAACTCACATATGCAGACACACACACACACAACACACACACACACACACACACACACACGCACACACACACAAATCCATTTTCGAGAAGATGAGGTAGGAATTTCAGGGCCCTCCACTGAGACCACAAACCCAGATGCTGACAGCACAGAAGGAAATGAAGATCTCAGATCTGCACTTGGGGAGGGGAATATCTCACAGGACCTGCAGATTATTCTGTATTTCAGAAGAAAGGTCTGTTCCTGCCCAGAGCAGGTCCTAGAACTCTCCAAAGGTATATGCACTTGGATGATGTCCCAGCTTTATATCTCCAAGCAAAAAAAAGGAAGGGAGACCGTGGGGCCTATCTACCCCCAGCTAGTTAGTGGCATCTCCCAGATAAGCGGAAGCATCTGAATTTGAACTCTGACTTCCCAGGCTCTTGGCCAGCAACACTTCCTAGTCTTCTCACACTAACTCCCAACTCGAGTACGCACAAACAGAAGCTGTCGACCTGGAGATGTGCCTCTGTGGGACCCTGAGGTTCTGCACCCCTATAAACACTGCCCCAAAGTAAGGTACAAGACCCTGTCTTAATCTAACCCAAGTGCAGGTCTCCTCCTGGGTAGGGATGGGAATCTTTTCTCCCCCATCTTTCCCTATCCCAATCTACAAAGTAAGGTGCCTTGTCAATCATAAGGTTTCTCACTATTAAAAAACAGTATTTAGTATTTTTTAATCCTTTCTCTAAATCATTCCTAAATAATCAATCTGAATATGGATCATCCCTTTGAAGAAACTCTCTTGGATGTGTAGCTGGCTCTTGTTTTTTGTTTTGTTTTGTTTCGTTTTTTGTTTTTCATTTTTTGGTTTTTGGGTTTTTGTTTTTGTTTTGCTATAGATTCATTATCTTTGGGGATGGGGTAGAGGATCAGAAAATGTTCCCTTCTATGTAGCTCGGACTAGCCCCAAACTCTCACTACATAGCTCTGGTTGCCCTTGACTTCATTGTGTTGCCAAGGCAGGCCTCAAATTCATGGCAATCCTCCTGTCTCTGCCTCCAGAGTATCGGGCATACAGATGTACATCACCATGTCTAACCCTCTAGATACTTAGTAATAAAGCCATGAACTAGGCCTGGATGGACATTTTAGAGGTTCTCCATTTTGTCAAGACTTAGTCATGCATCTGTGGGACATCATAGTATATGCCCTTCCAAAGAACAATAAAGTATAATGAGATATCAATGTAAACACAAATACACAGATATAAATACAGATGTGTATGAACGTACTATTATAAACCCATTTCTTTGTATATTAATCAAAAACTTTAAAATGAGTAGAAAATATATTTTTTAAATGACAAAAGCCCTCATATCCAACTTCCATGGGATACACACAAACATAGATGTTTTTGTGTGGTTTGGTATGTACTTATGTTTACATGCCATTGTTAATCCTGCCCATATAGAACAGTCATTTGGACATTTTGTTTTTGAGACAAGGACTGTTGTGTAGCCCTGACTGGCCTAGAATTCCCTATACAGATCAAACTGACTTCAAACTGAAAGATCAGCTGTGTCTGACTCCAAATGTGGGGTCAAAGGTGTGCATCACCACACCAGACTCTCATTTGCCCATTGTTATAAACTGTAAGCCTCAGGCTGGAGAGATGGCTCAGTGATTAACGGCACTAGCTGTTCTTCCAGAAGACCCGGGGTTTGATTCTCAGCATCCCTGAGGCACTTCACAACTGTCTATAACTCCAGTCCCAGGGGATCTGACATCCTCACACATCCATGCAGGCAAGACACCGATGCCCAGAGACAGACCTTAAACATCAAGGGTGTGTTGGATGGTCTCAGGTGACAGGTGATGGGGACTGTGAACTGGAAACGGTAAGGAGTGCTGAGATCTTGAACTCTTTTAACCAAGTGGAAGAACTGTCCTGAAAAGGGCATGAGCCCTAGAGTTTGGGTATGTGTCTTTGACTTCCTGCCGAGCCTTCCCTCTTTGTCAACACAAGTGTCTGGCTTGGGAAGAGGGGCCCCACCAATGGTACCTGAGTAATTCCTGGGGTTCCATGTCTTTCTCTGGATGTCTTGGCTACTTCTTGGCCCAGAGATGCTGCTTCCTGGCCCAGAGATCATTCTTGGTATCCTGCAGCCCCCTGAACTCTGGGTCCCAGATCCCCTGTTGTCCTCTGTCTGTTGCAGTCAGCCATGGTCTTGCTGCTGCCCTGAGGTGGTTCAGTAGCCAGGCATCTGTGGTGAGTAAAGGCATTGTGACATCAACAGTTGTCAGGTTTCCCTGCCCTGATCTTCTCAGGGATCTCACTGGCTGAAGACTTAGCCATTGAAGGTGAATGTTAGGGCAACCCATCCCTGACCTAGACAGAGAGCCCAAGGCCAGGCACTCTGTATAAATGACCTCATTCACAGTGCTCAGACTCAGAGAATGAAGAAGATACTGGCTTGAATCTTACTTCCAACAAGCAGTTACTCTGAACCAGATCTGACCAGTACTAAAGACAAGTGAGTCCAAGAGTTCAGATCCTTTGTGCCAAGATCAACTAGAAAGCCAATAATGGTGCCTATGACTGGGTACCTCTCCCCAATCACACCCTACACCATAGTCTGGCTCACAGATCTGGAGTGGAAACAAAGTTGGTTGCATTAACAAGGTACTTTGGGAGAAATTGGAGAGAGCATTTTTATCTTCATAGACGTTGGAAGGCACTTAGGAGACAGTGCCTTCTCTACTCCATGGTCTGTAGATCTCCACAATTTTTGATATTATAAAGAAGAAAATTTTAGGTGTTTGGACATCCAAGTGAAGACTAGATGTATCATCTAATAGTAATCGCAGGGAGTGTTGAAGGGAGAAGGTAGAGACATTTGTGCCTCCTCCATAAGGTGGGTCAAAGCTGGCCCCTTGGGAGTGAGTATACATACATAGCTCTTAAGGCCAGAACTGCCTTTGCACTTTGCAACCAGCTGCCTGGAATTGCTCTGTTCTAAAGCAAGTAGGAGCCTACAGGAGACAGGAATGAATGACCCACGATGAGGGAAGGGATGGTGGGATGTCCCCGGACTACTTCTGCAACCCACTGGTATATGGAAAAAGACCAGGAAGACTACATATTTGGCCTTGATGATGAATACCTTCACACCCTGGAGGTCCACACCAACACCCTCATTCAGCTGGAAAGATGGTTCACATCCTCAGACCAAAACCCGAGTCACTGTGGTGGGACCATTTAAGGCAAGATGATGCTCCTGCAGATCCGGAGTCATCCTCTGACTGAGCAAGACCTGCAGATTCATCCAGTACCAGGGAGCACTTGTTGGTTTCCTGATTGAATGATTGGACTTCTGTGGTAGTTCCTAGTTACTTGAAGTTTCCTTTGACAGTTGTTTGGGGTTTCTGTTCGAATTCTTTGTATTCATAAGTTCACAGATCTCCTTTGGTCACTGCTTTGGGAAAGCAGCAGGTGGGGTAGGTGGGGAGGTTCTTCATCAGCCTTTGAAAAAACAAGTGAAAGATAGTTAAGGAAGTTTGAATTGGTGGACCATAGTGACACTCTCAAGCAGTGTGAGGTATAAGATTACAAATTTCTAGGTGTGATATTCTGGCAAAGAAATCTAATAAAACATGTTATAGTAAAAACAAAACAAAACAAAACAAAACTATCTTTCACTTGTTTTTTCAAAGGCTGATGAAGAACCTCCCCACCTACCCCACCTGCTGCTTTCCCAAAGCAGTTACCAAAGGACAGCTCTGCATTTACTCCTCTAACGCTAGTCCTAATTATGCCAAATGTTTCTCCATGGGACCATTTCTCACCCTTTTCCTCTGCTCTCAGGCTTACCCTCAACTTGTCCAGAAGGGATCTGAAGCTGCCCTTCTGAGACTCAAACAAGCACTTGATCTGTCCTCAGAACCATCAGCACTTTCTGTTGCTGGCTTCTTCAACCCAGAGCCTGTGCAGAGCTCTCATTGTTGTTTGGTTTACCTGCCCGGATTCATGCCCCGCTTTAGACTCCAGTCCCTCCTCACTGGTGGTGCCTTCTCTTTCAGCAGCTTCTGACTGAATCAGCTACGCTACTCACTACTCACTGAGCTCCTTCTTTCCAGCCTCACTCTTCACTCAGTGTTTCTAACAAGCTCCTCCCTTTTCCCATTGGGGAAGTATGTTCCAACAAGGGAAGGATCCTGTGAAAAGGTGGGTGTGAAGGGCTGCAGGGAGGCTCAGATGTTGGTCGGGGCAGAATTTGTGTCAAGCCAGCCAGGCAGAGAAGTTGGTGGGCATCCCTGTGTCTAGCACAGATCGGGCTGGGAATACAAGAGATGGAGAGGTCACTGTCATAGGATTCCCCCAAACTCCCAAACTCCCTATCCATAAGCCTCCTGTAGAGTAAAGGACACTCAGTTGCTTATATCTGGTCTAGATCTATATAAATACTGATCATGTGAGATGGCACAGGGCCTAGGACAGACAGATCACTGGATAGGCTAGAGAGATGCCTGCCCATGTACAAAGTACTTTAGGAGGCCATGACACTCATCTGGTCCATGTCTATGTCACTCCTGGCAAGACTCCAAACCAAGAGAAGAAAATCTATAGCCTGAGTTGTTTGCCTCCCACAGGGCTTGCCTGGCCTTTGACTGTTGGCTCCAGGGAGATACATTTTTCCTTCCTCTGTGGGCAGCAAATTCCCCACAAGTCAGATGCTGTGTATGTGGCCTCACCACATGCTTCTATTGAATCTGAGAAAGGGTCAAGCCAAGTAGGTATGCACAGTGAACTGGCCTCTCAGGACCTCCAAAGGCAGTGGTGAGGCCAGTTCACAGTGCACACCTATTTGATGGCCCTTTAATCCATTATTCCACATGGGTACTAATCCACTCACCCAATCCTTATACCCCAATCACCCCACAAAGATTCCACCTCCAAACACCACTAACACATGGCTTTGGGAATCCAGTTGCAGTGTGTGAATCCTAGAGAACATAGTTTGTTAGACCATGAAAAGGGGACACCTTCTGTAAAAACATGTTCCAAATAAGGACAGGATGTTGTACAAAGCCACAAAGGGTGAAAAGGCCTAGGGCTGAAGGAGGCACGGGGGATGGATAGGTCAGGGAAAGTTGTGCACATGTTCCCCAGACATCTCTAAGTAGCAGCTGAGTGTAACAACCCCCAAATGCACAAAGAATACGCTGACCCTTGCTACCTACCTCCTCTCCATGGATGATGGCTCTTCCACCTGCCTCTTTGCCTCACAAATCATTGCCCAAATGGCATCAGATATATCTCTTTGGCCCCACACTCAAGTTAGACATGAAAGCAAAAAACTATCATAGGAAAAATGATTAGGTCAGAAGTTTAACTCAAAGTTAGTGTTCCCTTCTAGAGTGTGACACATCAACATACATCATTCAGTCTTGGTGTGGTTCCCCCTGAGGCCCTATGCCTCTGGCTAAGTATATCAAAGGTAGACGAACAATCAAATCAAGTTGTACAGGTGTCCCCCCTCCCTCCCTTTGTCTCCTTGTATCTAGGGA
The DNA here is from genome assembly GCA_019843815.1 of Montemys delectorum. Taxonomy (NCBI): domain Eukaryota; kingdom Metazoa; phylum Chordata; class Mammalia; order Rodentia; family Muridae; genus Montemys; species Montemys delectorum. The sequence goes on from JADRCD010207287.1 coordinate 27,133, forward strand.
AGAAACTCATTGCTAACATGCTAGAATCACGGACCTTTTCACAAGTCCCTCTGTCCCTATGAGCTGGCATCTAGAAGCTTGGGTGGGTTTACATTCATTTGTGGTGGTTAAAATGAAAATGTCCTTCATAGACTCAGTGAGTAGCACTATTAGGAGGCGTAGCCTTGTTGGGGTGGGTGTGACTTTGTTGGAGGAAGTATGTAACCAAGCCTAGTCTCTCTCTCTCTCTCTCTCTCTCTCTCTCTCTCTCTCTCTCTCTCTCTCTCTCTCTCTCTGAATGCTCTAGTGCATTCCTTCAAGCTCTCTGCCATGATGATAATGAACTAAACCTTTAAAACTGTTAGAAGGCTCCCAATTAAATCCTTTCTTTTATAAGAGTTGCCTTGATAATGGTGTCTCTTCACAGCAATAGAACAGTGACTAAGACAGGTGGACCATACATACCTACCCCAAAGTTTGAAATGCTCCCAAACCTAAAACTTTTTGAGAGGAGACATGTTACAAGTAGAGAATTTGACACATGACTTCATATGAAAAGTTAAAATGCAGTCAAAATGCAGATGTACAAAATTATCTTTAGGCTGTGCTTATATAATGTGTTTAGACTCATTCCCAAGATCTCATTAAGCACACAAATACTCCCAAGTCAGAAATCCCAAATCCAAAACCCTTCTTGTTCCCAGACACTTAGGATCTACAGTGCTCAGCCAGCCTGGCACTGCTTTTTCCTACACTCAGTGATACAGTTAAATTTGCAAGTTGGGCACCATAGGAGACTAACCGCTCTCACACTGTCTTTTTAAAGCACTGTTACTTGAGGATATTTGTCCATGGGTCACTTATTCGTTATCTACTCAACAAACAATTCCTACTTAAGTAGGAATTGAGTATATTCATTATCTACTCAAAAACGCTTTAAAATTGTTCACAAAAGGCTTTATTTAGCACCTTTAAACTAAACACAATCAAACCCTCATATGATGTAAACAATAGAATGAACCTAGACATATTTCCAAAGCTCTACATGAGGGCAGGAGAGGTGGCTTGGTGGTTAGGGGTGATTGCTGTTCTTGCAGAGAACCAGGGTTCAATTCTAAGCACCTCATGAAAGTCCACAACTGTCCCGAGACTTTATACAAAATTTGGAAGATGTGAAAAAAAATACAATTTTTTTTCCTAAAGATTTTCCCCATTGTTGCTTACATAAATCCCACAACTGTTTCACAGCCTTTTCTTGGGAATACTGTTAAGTGTTGACACCTAATACCCAGGAGCAGAAGGCTGGTTATAGCTGAGTTCAAGAGCTACCTGGATAAAAGACAACACCCAGATGGACCTCACTAGCTGGCTTAAAACCAAGAGTAACTGTTGGTGCTTTTCTAAGCCCCACCCCACAACTCCCAAGTAATGACAAAGAGGCTGATTTATTAATAAACTAATGCTTATTCCTTAAGCTAGGCTTGTTCCCAACCAGCTTGTAACTTATTTTAACCCATTTATACTACCTAAGCTCTGCCACAAGGCTGGTTACCTCTCCTCAGGTTCATACATCCAACTTCCTAGGAGTCCTGGTGGTAAATCTCCCGCCTTGACTCTTTCCCAGAATTTCTATCTCTTCCCTGAATTCCCACCTTCTATTTCCTGCATAAAAAGCCATCAGCTTTTTATTTTATCCAATCAGAGGGTGCCTTAGGCAGGCAAAGAAAGTCAGAGACATGTCTGCACACAGTGCATTATCCCTACATGTATTGTGTAATGTTTGCTACCCTGCTTTAAGCTCTGGGCAGACCATGCTACCAGCCCTGCCCAGGTTCCTTCAGATTCATGGATGAAACACACACATGAATTAACTTATTTTAATATGCTTTAGCTCCATAGCTGGGCTCTTCTAAGCCTTCCTCAACTATCGCACCCTTCTTTTCACTCCCAGCTCAACATCTCTAATTCTGCCCTTTATTTAGTTGCCCAGTTACCTTCTCCTTGTTCAGTCCCCTAAATCTACTCTCAGTTTAATTATGTTTCTTTTTTTTAAGATTCATTTTATTTTATGTATATGAGTACACTATAGCTGTCTTCAGACACATCAGAAGAGGGCATCGGATTCCATTACAGATGGTTGTGAGCCACCATGTGGTTGCTGGGAACTGAACTCAGGACCTCTGGAAGAGCAGTCAGTGCTTTTAACCACTGAGTCATCTCTCCAGACCTTAATTATCTTTCTAATATCCCACCTGCTACCCCAGGCCCAGTCAGGGAACTGGCCAATGACCACTCTACCCTAGATCTCACATGGCCAGTGGCATCTTCTCCCTCTGAAGCATTGAGAATTCTTTTTCTCCTCCCTGCATCTGCTAGCCTGCCTGCCAGGAAAGCTGAAAGTCCCACCTATTCCTCCCAGCTCTTTGACTACTAGCATCTTTATTCATTGATCAAGAACCAATTGGGAACAGGACCTTCAGAGTTCATATACAGAGTCCTGATCAGAGCATCAGAGCTGCCTCCCTAAACCTACAACTAAGATCTAGCATGCAAATGTAAGTGAGAATCGACTATCAAGAAGGTTCCTAAAGGCAGGGGGCAAGGGTGCCTTGTGTTGTCTTTTTCCTTTCTCACTGATGAAATACAGGCCCAGTGGCCAAAGCTGGTATCATTAATGCCATATATCAAGGGCCAGTCTCACACTGGACCATTGGCAGATGGATATTTCCATGAAAGCCAGATTTTCTGCCATTCACAAGTGAGCCTGAAGCCACACGGTGCTTTCCTTCTCATCTCCAGAGCCTTCCAGTCTATAGTCAGTGTGTAAACATTTTCCATACTAAAGACAGGAACAGAATCACTTAACTATCAAAATGCACAGAAACCAGTTATGGGAACCTATGCTGGAGTTAGAGGCATCTGTAAGAGATACCATTCTACCAGACTGTCAACATCAAGAGAATGGATACCTCAAACTAAGATAACCACATAGACTGAAGCTACAGTGTAGATGGCAAGATAATGCCAAGATTCTGGAAATAAAGCTGTCTGTGAGAGAGAAAAATCTCATGAGCTTTAACTTGCTTCAGCCCCAAAGACTACATAAAAATAAAGCAGATTGCAAAGGAAGGAAGTTGACAAAGTAAGATAACTCTGGAGGATAAGTTGTCTATGGATTCATTGCATTGGCCTCTCCATATTTGCATTTCTTTGAGAAAACTCTGGAATTAAAATGAAAATACAAATAAATCACATGAATTTGAGCTTTTTTTGCTTATATGTGTGCTTTCTTTTAGAATTTTTTAGTAAGAACATTTTTCAGGACTGGGAATATGTTTCCCTTGCCTAGCCCAAGAGGTTTAGTGTCCCATTCTTATCACTGGGGGAAACAAAGTCCAAAATATTTGCCTTGTGAAATGAAGTATAACATGTATTCATTTAAGTGTTGAAATATGCTTTGAAATGTGCATTTAAAATGTGCAAGAGGAGGCCAGGCGTGGTGGCACACGCCTTTAATCCCAGCACTTGGGAGGCAGAGGCAGGCAGATTTCTGAGTTCGAGGTCAGCCTGGTCTACAGAGTGAGTTCCAGGACAGCCAGGGCTATACAGAGAAACCCTGTCTTGAAAAAAAAAAGTACAAGAGGGCTCTTAGAATGCAACAGATTCCAACCATAACTAATGGGGAGGAAATGGAAGACGACCAGAGGTAGAGACTTGCTTTACACATCACAGGAATGGTTCTATAAGTCAGTACAGCATGCCCATTATGAAAACCTAACCTCAAGAAGGAAGTCCCTGAAAAGTGACACCAAACAGTTGGTAACTGTGCATACTCTGAAGTAAGTTCAGCAAATATGAAACTCTCTCCTGCCCCTTTTCTTCCCTGACTGATACATTCTGCAACAACCTATACGTTCTAGGTCAAAAGTCAGTTCCCACATGTAGCACAGAGCCTAAAGCAATGGTATAAATATCCCAAGAAAACTGGTTTGAGTCACTAGGAAATGATAGAGGTTTCGATCTGCCTAAAGTGAATTTCAAAAGTCTTGGAAAGAGGACAGTGGTGTCGCAAAAATCAATACAGGACATAGGCTCTAGTTGCAATCAAAATAAATAAATAAAACTCTCCCTGTCGTGCAGAAATGAGGTTCTGTTGGTCTCCATGGCCTCTCACCATAGTCCTCCAATGAGCTTACAAAGTTAGTACAGTTACTCACGTGCCTTTTGGGATCACAGTTCTTTAAATAATTAAGTCAGTCATGGCCAGCCTGGTTGAGGATGCTCTATCAAAGGTTGGGCAGCAAGCAAAGAGTTTTACAGCCATGCTTTTATTTGCCTTTCATGGGCACCCTGGAAATAAGCTATAGATTTCATATCTCCGTTTTCTAGTGAGAAAACTGAATCCAAGATGGCAAACTAGTTTGCTCCAGCTCAGACAACTGGGCATGTATGCAGAGCTGGATTTGAACGTAAGTAGTCTGGCGTCAGAATTTACCCAGTTTGCCAGCACATTATTCTGGGAAGGCAGGATTGTCCCTTAGGTTGTCCTATCCTCTACCATGTGGATAAATCTTACAAACTTTAGGCTAGTTGAAAGCCAATGCCCCCAAAAGCCTAGGATCCCATTTATATGAAATGTTTAGTGTAGATGTGTCTAGGGCTTAGGGGAGGCAGTAAGTCTGGAAAATGATGGCTAGAGGATATGGGGTTCATGTTGGGGTGACCCAAATATCCTAAAATTGTTTGTGATGATGGTTGTACAATCTGTAGAAACATAAAAAGGGAAATGTAAGTGTTCAACTGGAAAGCTATATGGGATGAAGATTTTATCTCAGTGAGGTTTTTCAAGAAACCCACTAGACTATGTTCTAATACATGTCAAAGTTAAGACAGAAGAGAATAAATGAAAGCTGTCACTGATAAGTAG
>JADRCD010207288.1:0-11885 GCA_019843815.1 Montemys delectorum
TTTTTTTTTCTTTTGGTTCTTCAAGATGGGGTTACTCTGTGTAGCCCTAACTGTCCTGTACTCACTTTGTAGAACAGACTAGCGTCAAACGCACAGAAAATATAGCATTAGAGTCTCTTTATTAGAAGCTCAGGCTTGGGCTCTCCTCCAACCCAACCTTGACACAGCAGGACAGGAAGGGAAGGCAGAGAAACCTTGAACCCTCAGCAGGACAAGTTTGTATAGATAAATAGGAGCAAGAGAAGGGTGAGAGAAGGAATGTCCAGTCTGGCAAGCATCTAATAGAATGACTATAAGCTGACAGGCAGATGCTCTGAAGCAAGACTGTATACAATCACAAACAGTCTGAAAGTACATCTGAAACAGGCAGACTAATCTTTGAGAAACTGTTGCTAGGAAGTAGCGAGGGAGTAACTCTGGCCAAGGAAAAGCCGTGGATTCCTCCCTGGTATGGAGGTGCAGATTGGATTCTGCTGCAGGTCAAGTTCTCAGGCTTTTTTCCCCCTTTCTTTAAGATGAAAGTCATTCTCAAGATGCAATAGATTTGGCCTCTCAGGAGTGTCACCATCATTGTGTGTCACAGGCTACATCAGCTCCAGATAAATGTCCCCAAGCAACTCTTGTGAGAAGGAAGTGCCTTCCCTTCCTTCGTGCCCAGGCACATTATCCAGACTGTTTTACAACTTGTAGCCTACAGCAGTCTAACTCATACCTGATAATCAAACCACCACTTAGTGATATAGAAGATTATTCTAAGAGCAATAATGCTGAACCACGATACTACCATCAACCATTCAATGAGTATTCTTGAATTTGCATTTCATTTGTCTTTACATTGAAAGAGTGCCTAAGTCCTCGATGCCATTTCCTTTAAGTTGTTTCCTCTTAATTAATCTGATTGCCCAAAGGTGAAGTAACCTTTACTATGAACAGATGAGTCAGCTAGCAGTCCTTGACAGAAGAACTCACAGCTCGTTGAGAAATGAACTAAAACACAGAAAATGATGAGACCAAAACAAAACCAGTGAGAATTGATTTGATCTTGTATTAAGTGTATTATATAAACATATGTTATATAATTATATGTATGTATATAAATATAATATGTAATACATGTAACAATATATTATAATAACACAGATTATACACAACATATGTATGTATATGCTATACATGTATGTATATAACATATATACATATAAAACATCATTGTTAAATATATAATATATAATATTATATATACGGCATGTGAATGCCTTATTTACCACTGAGTAGCTGCAGATGTAGATGTTTCTTACTGAACTAGTCAGGTTTTCTTAAAATTTAAAAACTATTCAAGAACTGAGATGTTACACATGCTAATACATACATAATATCCAAGTTACATAAAAAACACTTAGGTTTCATGTGAATTATGCAGCTGAATAGAATATAATTATGGTTTCTCTCACACATGTACACATAAGTATTAGATCGATACATGCAGACATATTTCTATAAAGACATAAAGAAACTATTCAACAATATAAACTAACTTTTTCTCTGGAGTCACAAAAAGTAGCTGATGAAGCACATAAGAAGTTATGAGAGGAGATTAAATATATCAGTGACTTAACTTTATAGTTATATGGAAATCACAGATTTCTATAGGTATAGTCCTATATAATATCATCTTAAATAAATTTTAGTACATGTATCTGCTGTATTAGTAAAAGAATCTTAAAATATTTCTATTTTAGTAGAATTTTCTCTCTTGCTAGCTTATAAAAGTATATAAAGTATATGGAAAGATTTATATACAATAATTTTCATACAGAATCATTCAGAATATAGAATATATAAAATTCTTCACAATCATAGTAGATTTTTATTATAAAATATTAAGCTATTAGAATTGTTTGACATGTGTATACAAAATTCAGATTAAATATGGAAAATTCAGGATGAAAATTTAAATATATACACTTATCTAATCTGTCTGTCTATATGATATCTCGATCACATAGAAAAGAATTAAAAATATATTCAAGAAGAGGGATATAACTCAATCACATAAACACATACAGAGAGAGAGAGTGAGAGAGAGAGAGAGCTCCCTATACAGTAACATATTTATAATCATTGTCAACATTTTCTGTGTATCCTTTTGGCTTCTTTTCTTACTTTTCTCTGCAGCTATGGTTCATGTGTCCTTTTTAATTTTCAGTAATAGTCTAAGCTAAGTTTTTAAAATATATGATAACACATTGACAGAAACATTCTATGTCAATTTCACTCACAAATATACATTAAAACAGTATGTAAATGAGGGGCTAGACACATGACTTAACACTTTAGAGTACTTGCTGTTCTCCCCAAAGATTCAAATTCAGTTCCCTGCATCCATATTGAATGGCTTACAACCTCCTGTAACTCCAGCTCCAAGGGATACAGTGGTCTCTTCTTATCTCTCTCTCCACTGGCAACTGCACACATGTTAAATATACAGACCACCATGAACAAATACTCAAAAATAAATCTTGAAGACTGTAATTGAGATATTATCAACTCAAGAAAAACACAAAGGAAAAGCTGTATCTCTGGTATGTAGCCTCTATTCCAAGATGAATCATTTCAAGTTTGATTTAATCTAAGAAAGAAAAGAACCCATCATTTACAGAACAAAATTTACTAGAAAAACTTAAGCATAAGTGTCTTATTTAATCATCAGGTAGTAGCACCATTTTCTATAAACTAAACAAAGGAATGCTTATTATCATCATGGCTATTCAATCCTAGACTTGAGATAGTAGCCAGTGTAATAAGACAATTATCTGTAAGAGCCAGTCCTGTAATTAATCCTAGACATCTTTATATTCACCTAGAAATGACAGTTATGAACTCCTGTTTTGATCTTTAATAAGGAGTTTCTCAGGTTTTTACTAGATCCATACATCTGTGTGCAGAGTGGCATACATTCTCTGTGTCCCCCAAACATCTGTGTGCAGACTCACACCTGTTCTCTACATCTTCTATTCTAACAGAAGTTGTCTGTGAACTCAGCATCGATTGCCCTCTCCACACACTGTGCACTCCCAACCCTTATCAAGAACTTTGTTTAAGTGACTTTCCTATCCTTCCCTTTGCATCTTCAATTTCTTCTTTTCTGCCAGATTCTTGTCCATGTTGACCAAAGCCCTCTGATACCTAAAATCTTTTGACTAACAGAAATTCATCCCTTAATAATTGTCCCTCATACATTTTTATACTGTTCACTCTACTTGGCTTCACTGCAGTAAAGCTTCATGAAGTTTACTCTTCTATCTCTACTCCTTTGCCTTCTGTCATAAATCAACTGGTTACAACCTAGCTTGCATCCCAAGATTCCACCAAGGCTGCTTGTCTTTAGGCTATCAACTCCATCTCTTTTCCAATATCTCAGGAATGCTCTCTTTACTGTGTTGCCCAAGCTGGTCTGTGCTCGAGTGGTCCTCCTTCTATGGCCTCCTAATTATCTAGACTACAGGTACGCAGCCATACTCAGCTCTTAGCATCTTTCCGCATGCTTCTTTGGCCTAAGCAACTCAACTCTTTATTGTTTGTCCATTTTCTCAGGATGCTCTCTATGCTAGCACTCTACCCATCTACATCTGACACGGAATTCCACACTGATGATGTGTGGTTGTGAACTTTTGCTCCTTGACTTTTACCACTATCCTACATTACCTCCCCTAGTCTTATGGTTTTAAATTTTATCTGAATGTGCATGAGTTCCAAGCATGTATCTCTAAAAATCCCCGTTGTCCAACAAACCTAATTGGTATATTCACATATACTACTAACTAGGAATTTTTAAATGAACATTTCCCTGTATAGAATCCTTGATCTTCCCTCTCATTTGACAAACTACCAAATAATAATAATAATAATAAATCATGTCACAATCCACCCAGCTATCTGAATCAAAAACCAAATGCATTAGTGATTCCAAGCCATTTCACTGTCAAGCCATCGTCATCTCTCCACAGCTATAATACAGCCCGATCCATTTCTCCTCATGTTTACCTAAAGCTTTTGTCTACTTGCCTTAGAACTTTTTGTTTCTTTACTCTGTCTTTTCCAAAGCTCACAATTGAGCTTCAGATCCTCTATGTATCCCTTTTTCTGGCCTTATATTATTGTGGAGTGACACACAGGGACACACACACACACACACACACACACACACACACACACAATTAGGGAACAAGAAAAAACAAGGGTCCTAGATGTTCTGCTACATATTGAAATTGACCAGGAAAAAGGTAGAGTGTAACCACCCTTACTTTGGCTTCTATTTACCTCTCTGAACACTCACCCCTGCCAGCTGGATCTGATATCTGTTCTTGAACTACCAGATTCCTTTCCAGCTTCCAGCTGTTTATCCTGCAAAAAGCCCTTAAAATGGCAGAGTCCCCAATACCTCCAGACTCAGCCTCTCCTCACACAAGCCTTACTTGGCTGAACTGCCTTGGAATGGCTCTCTGTCACATCACATTCTTCTGCTTCTTTCATGACACAACAGTCAGAAAGCTTCTGTACTTGTTCCTTATTTATGAGCCATGTGTCTCTGCCTGATGTAGTTTCTGCAGCAGAGACCTGGTGGTATTTTCCACATCTGACATGGGATAGGAGCTCAAGAAGAAATGAAAACTAGTTGACTAGTTTCTTCTTCTTGCTTTCTCTGTATCTTTCTCAAACATAGAATTCACACCCATACAGCAAGAAACACACACACACACACACACACACACACACACACACACACACACACACACTTAGAAAACAAGAAAAAAATTGGGTTCTGCACGTCCTACTACAATTTTGAGTTTTGAGATTGGCCAGGGAAAAGGTAGAGAGTATATTCCTCTTCTGTTTGCTTTTCTTTGCATATCTTTTCTATGGCTGGCACCCTATGTCTTTGGGATACTATACATGTATTCTGAATTTCCTAACACTGAGAAAGAGGAGCACTAGAACTGTCCTCCCAGCCTCCACAGGCCTCTCTTATAGGAAGCTTGTTGGCATATTCGTTTACTTGCTCTATGCTGGGCGGAGTAACCCAGGTGGTTTTTTTTTTTTTTCTTCTGTGCTTGGAAACTGAAGCCAAGCTATATACAATAGCATCCCTCTGCTGAAGCTATGCTTGTAAAGAAGGTACAGCAGCAGGATTCTTTTGACAACTACACCTTCCTTGGATGCCTGAAACTAGCATTGGAAACCAACCTGGCTTCAACGAATCACATTATGATTAAACAAAAAAGAAAACATAGAACAAAAGCCTGTTCAGTGCCACTCCATCTAAGTCACCCCCAGATTTGACTTGTCCTTGTCCTTGAGGGTATGATTTAAAGTACATTTTTTTTCCTTTCCAAACGTGCATAAGGCAGGGTCAGCAAGCAATGTGGGTTTCCCCCCTTTCTCCACAAAGCTTCCTGTTTGTGAATTTTCCACAGATGTTTTCTGTTTGCTGCAGTGCAGCAACGACTCACTTCTAACAGCAAAGCAAGCAGCTTGCCTAATGGCCAGGCAGTGTTGGTGGAAGTGCTCCAGCTAGTCAGAGAGGGAATGTGGTTATTATAAACATTTATTCATCAGGCAGCAGGTCTCTTTAATCCCTCCTCTACCCAATTTTACTGCAAACCTCTCCCTGGCCTCTGACCAACCTACTAGAACTTGAGAAGCAGCGAATCGGTGACACATCTGGGCTCTGGATGGTCCAGTCCCATTCTGTGGCTAAAGAGCAGATCTGTCATTGCAGTGCATGTGCAGAGCTCAGAGGAGAACAAACTTTTGGCTCTTCTGGAGCAGAAGGTAGAGAATGATCTTTACAATGGCCAGAGCTGCCTTCTAGATTATAAATAAAGTACAAAGCATCTAGTTATATTCAAAATTATAAAAGGTAATTTTTAAGTGTAAGTTTATCCTTTGCAACATTGGAGGTATATTCATACTACAAAAGCCTCATACCAGCCAGCCAGCCAACCAACCAACCAAAACTAAAAGCAACGCATTGTTTATCAGAACTTGAGTCTAACAGGGTCCAGGCTTTTCTTCTCCCTGCCCCTGGGGTCTTTAGCCTTGGGCCTCTCTAGGCTTCTTAGAGGGATGATTGTTTTTCCTGACTTGTTGGGATATGCTCTTGGAAGCTCAGAAAATGAGCTATCCCTCCCTCAGCCCCTTTCTCCCCAGGCGATCCAGGTGTAGATCCAGAGGAGTCTTTCATTTCCCTTTCTGGCAGTGACTTCTCATCAGGGAGCCAGATTCTGCAGATGTGGCCCTCCGTGGGAGGAGCCAGGCAGCTCTGAGGCTTTAACTCTTTCTGATTCCTAGGATTCCATTCTAGAAGATAGGCAATATCCCATGGATTCACTCAATTGCCTCCAGTAGACAATATCTACACGCCTCTCAGCCTATAGCCACTCCCTGCTCGGGGTGAATGCCCTGTTTCTATATGCGTCAGTGCTGACTTGTGAACCAGAGCCACTGTTGGAATTATCACAATGCCAAGAATAAGACCAATGCAGCTGCTGGTCATCTAACATATCAGTCAGGGAACAGGGCTCATATATCCCATCTCCAGACTCAGACCTACCACATGGAAGCTGAGTTGGAATTGTGCTGCATAGAAGCAGGAGGAGCCTCAGAGCACCCTGGATCCCAGCTCCCTCCTACCCATGCCAGTCACACTCACTCCATTCGTAATGCTTACATACGGAATCTAAGCCTGCGTTTGAAAGAAGAGTTCCATAACTAAAAGCAAACTTGATATCAGCTGAGCTAGAATGGTCTCTGACTTCCCTGTCTCTGTATTTCCAACAAACCTTTCCCAACCCCTTTCCCTTCGAGCCATCCAACCATTAAGGACACATGCCTTGGCTTCTCTTCCCATCTCCTGTGAAGGGTTTTACTCACAACAGGGCCAGTATTTCACAACCTTCAACTCCTCTACTCTGCTAAGGTCCTGGAGAACAGGAAACTGCATTCCTCACCAAGGCTAGCCCAGGCTGCAACTTTGCTTGATGGAAGGTCTTCCTGACTCAGGTTCACTTCTCACCAGCCTCTGTTGATGAACTCCTCCTATTCAGAACCTGGATGGAAAACGGCTTCCTCCAGGAAGATAGCCCTGATTTTCTCCTCAGGAAGTATACTGTAGATTATCACATCTCATTTGTCATCAGTTATTCAGATGCGGTTGCCGTCCTTCCAAAGAGGACATTAGCCACCCTTCATCTTGGCAACAAAGCCCAATATCTTACATGCAACTGGAAACTCTACCCACAAGGAGACTCAGATAGAATTGGGAGATCCTCTGGCCCACAGAGTCATATGGCCTGAAGATTCGACTCATTCACATTTGGATCAGGAACAGCTCTATAGGTATATAAACGGACAAATTATTGTGTCTCGCTCCTATCCTCTGTGAAATGGGGATAGTTAACTTCCTTATTACAGGATGTGAGTAGAGGTATAAGGGCTTTCTAGGACAATGCCCCTCTTTACCCATCTGCTCCACAGACATCATTTTATCTCTTTACAGCAGTCTTTGTCTGATAGTAAAGGGCATAGTGGTTGAGTCTTGATTTCACCAAGCTTTGGTAGGCTGTGGCTCCTTTGAACATGAGTTTATATTTCTTAATCTGCAGTGTTTCCTGGCATGGAAATGAGTCCCCAGAAGTAAATGCATTCACCTTGGCTAATAGCATCCCTCCTCCATGGCTCTTCTGGAGGCTCCTGGGAACATGCTTGTGGCTGGATTAGATGGGTACAGAAAGGCAACAGAGAACAAAGGGGGCTGCTATCTGCCTGGGAATAACTGTAGATTTCACATCTCACAGGTAGCAGTGTCTTAGCTTACCTCAGGGTCTTGGCTCTCAGTGGAACCAGGCAAAGGTGTAGATTCTGTGGCTTACTGAGGCCTCTGGTGTAGGAAGGAAACATGTGGGGCTGAACTTTCCATGAGTCTCATCAATGTGGAAAACATTTGGCATGTGCTAGGGAAATAGGATTAAGTTACTTTTATCCTGTGTGGTTACTGATTACCTAAGGCCCAAATAGTGGAGTGGGATTTAGGGACTATGGCAACTTGGTATTTTGGCATTGAGCCCTATGGTACAGCTCTAAGGGGGAACCATAAGTGGGGAATTAGATGTGGTGACCTCTACCACCAAACTCTCTGAGACCTTAAAGCTCATTGTGCTTAATGTCTTGGTCTATAATAGAAAAGTTCTTTAGAGCACCATAAGTATAGGTTACTAGACAGACTGTCTCCATCTGCATTTATAACAAGTTTTTCAGTTGACACGGATGCTGGCCATCCTCCTGTCAGCCTCTGTTCTCCATTTTGAGTTCCTATATCCCTTGACAATTAAAGTCCAGGACTCATCTGGTGATCTCACCAACAGCAGAGACTAGTAAGTTCCATTAGACACCCATTTGCTTCCAAGATGCCAAGGATCATGCATCCTGAAATTGTTAACTTTTTCAGGAATGATTTCTGCTTTAAAGCCAGAGATCTTTGAATCCTTTCTCTCCAAGTGCACTTTTAGTTTCCAGTAAAAGGTAGCCAGTAGTGAGTAGAGAGAAGTTGGGAGTATGGCAAGTCAACAAATGGAAAGCCAAGGTGGGAGGGGGACCCTAGGAAAACCCACACTTGGGTCGGACTAGATTAAATGACAGATGAAGGAGATAGATATAAATCTATTTCCTCTAAGTTCTCAACCAGGTTACCTCAAAGACCCATTTGGTTTGGGAATTGCTTTTATGAGGAAATGCAAGGTCAGGCTGTTACTTAGGTCAGGTTCCAGTCTGTGTGGATAGCATAATATCACTAGAAGTCATTTCAGTGAACTTTTTCTTTTCTTTTCTTTTTTTTTCCAGTTGTGTTTGTAAGCACGATGTTTTTGTGTATTGTATAAAGATTATCCTTGTGTTATTCAGATGCAGATTTCTCTGCCATCATATCTAGTTGCAATCCAAACATGGCATTGTAATGTTTATTCTAAGAATCTCCCCTCTCAAGTTTGTATAAATATTGTTCCCCATTTATTCTATTATCTGTTAATAAGAACTGACCAGCCAATAACTAAGCAGAAGAAACGATAAGGCTGGACTTCTGTCAGCCAGGGGAAGGAGGGGAGGGAGGGAAGAAGAGGAGGAGAGGAAGGGAGGAGAAGGGAAGGGAGGAAAGGGAAGAGAAAGGAAAGGAAGAAAAGAGAAGAGAGGGGAAAAGAAGAGAAAAGAGGAGAGGAGAGGAGAGGGGAGGGGAGGGGAGGGGAGGGGAGGGGAGAGGAGAGGAGAGGAGAGAGGAGAAGAGAGGAGAAGAGAGGAGAAGAGAGGAGAAGAGAGGAGAAGAGAGGAGAAGAGAGGAGAAGAGAGGAGAAGAGAGGAGAAGAGAGGAGTCACCATGAAGAAGGGGACCAGAGAGACACGGTGGAAAAGATCTGAGACACAGAGAGGTGAATCAATACTAAAAATGCAACTATTGTGCGGATTTGGACTGAAAGGTAGCCAAATTAGCTTAGAGGAATAGGATAGGTTAATAATTGCTCAGCTACTGTGCTGTAAAATTTATTACATAAATCTTATAGTCTCTGTCTCATTCATTTGGGAGCTATCTGGGAATAATGAAAAACTGCCCAGCAGTGGCGGCGCATGCCTTTAATCCCAGCACTTGGGAGGCAGAGGCAGGCAGATTTCTGAGTTCGACGCCAGCCTGATCTATAGAGTGAGTTCCAGGACAGCCAGGGCTACACAGAGAAACCCTATCTTGAAAATCAAAAAAAAAAAAAGCTTTATTTTATTTTATTTTTAGATATTTTCTTTATTGACATTTCAAATGATAAATCCTCTTCTGGTTACCCCTCCAAAAAAAATATCAAAAACAAAAACAAAATCAAAAAACAAACCCTGTTTCCTCCCCCTCCATCTGTTCACCAACCCACCCTTTCCTACTTCCTGGCCTTGGCATTCCCCTACACTGGAGCATAGAACCTTCACAGGACCAAGGGCCTCTCCTCCCATTGATGACAGACTAGGACATTCTTTGTTATAAATATTCAGCTGGAGCCATTAGTCCCACCATGTGTACTCCTCGGTTGGTAGTTTAGTCCCTGGGAGCTCTGAGGGTACTAGTTAGTTTATATTGTTGTTCATCCTAAGGGGCTACAAACCCTTCAACGCCTTGAGTCCTTTCTCTAGCTCCTTCATTGAGGACCCTGTGCTCAGTCCAATGGATGACTGTGAGCCTCTAGTTCTGTATTAGTCGGGCACTGACAGAGCCTCTCAGGAGACAGCTATATCAGGCTCCTGTCAGCCAGCACTTGCTTGTATTTACAGTACTATCTGGGTTTGATATGGGAAGGATTCCCAGATGGAGCAGTCTCTGGATTGTCCTTCTTTCAGTCTCTGCTCCATAGTTTGTCTCTGTAACTCCTTCTATGAGTATTTTGTTCCCACTTCCAAGAAGGAACGAAGTATCCACACTTTGGTCTTCCTTCTTCTTGAGTTTCCTATGGTTTGAGGATTGTATTTTGAGTATTCTGAGCTGCTGGGCTAATATCCACTTATCAGAGAGTTCATACCATGTGTGTTCTTTTGTGATTGGGTTACCTCACTCAGGATGATATTCTTCAGATCCATCCATTTCCCTATGTGTTTGGTTCTAGCCTAGGTCTCTTGGGTATCCAGCCTCTGATTTCTGGCATGGGCTGCCTTACAAAGTGTGGGCCTCAAGTTGGACCAGTCATGGTAGGCCACTCCCAAAAGTCCTGTGCCACTTTTACCATGCACATCTTGTGGGCAGGACAGATTTATAGGTCAAAGTGTTTGTGGCTAGACTGATAGCCCAGTTAACCACTGGAAGCCTTGCCAGATTATAGAAGACGGCTGGTTCAGGATCTGTTTCCTCTATTACTGAAAGTCTTAGTGAGGGTCACCCTCAGATTCTAGGGAGTATCCATTGCACTAGGTTCCCACATTGCCCCTAAAGTGACCTCAATTCTAGTTATCTCACTAGGACACTCTCCCCACAACTCCACTTTATCCCTCCTTTTACCATCCCTACCCCCTCCCAGTCCATTTTTGATATCTATTCTAGTCCCCCTTCCCAGGGAGATCTATTCTCCCAACCCTATTTGAGCCCTCCTTGTTACCTAGCTTCTCTGGGCCTGTAGATTGTAGCACGACTATCCTTTCCTTAACAGCTAATATCCACTTATAAGTAAGTACATACCATGTTTCCTTTTTGGATCTGGGTTGTGTTAATCAGGGTGATTTCTTCTAGTTCCATCCATTCGCCTACAAATTTCATGATGTCATTGTTTTTTAACAGCTGAGTAATATCCCATTGTGTAAATGTACCACATTTCTTTATTCATTATTTGATAAGAGAACATCTAGGTTATTTCCAGTTTCTGGCTATTATGAATACATCCGCTATCAACGTAGCTGGCCGAGTGCTCTTGTGGAGCTTTTATTCCCCTGGGAGCATGCATAGAACCTTCCAGCATTAGGAAAGCCAGCCTGTAAGGCTGAGGCTCCTAGGTTAACACCATTGTGAGTTCTCCATGTCCTATGACTCAAGTAAATGGTACATTTAGCAAAAGAGTTTATCGGCAAGTTCCTGAGGCTAACTAAGAGCAGTGGTAATAATGTGCAATGTCTAGCAGTGGGTATGGGACCCTACTGACTAACAGCTCGAAAATATGTATCCTATACCTGCCACTCAGCTTTTTGTTTGGTAGTCCAGTTATCTGGGGAAATACATTGTTTCCCCATGACAGAATAACAGGATAACTCCACTTAAGCTCTTTTTATATATGTGTTATGTGTGTGTGTGTGTGTGTGTGTGTGTGTGTGTGTGTGTG
>JADRCD010207288.1:11895-43715 GCA_019843815.1 Montemys delectorum
TGTGTGTGTGTGTGTGTGTGTGTGTGTGTGTGTGTGTGTGCATTTTAGGATGCATCTACATATGGGTTTCCATATGCTTTTTGCAAAGGTCTTTAGGACTATTTCTCCTCATACTCCCTTCCAGATCCTACTTTTTCTCCACACCCCTTATTTAAACTTCCTTGTTCTGTTGGTTCCCTCCTCCACTTCTTTGTACCTGTGTTATGTCACACCCCCTGACATCTAACCCTATGCACTCTGACTTCTATATAGGTGTTCCAAGTTAAACATACATATCTAAAGTCTCAAAGCTAGCAACCACATATGGGAGAGAATATGTAGCATTTGTCTTTTTAGAGCTGGGATAACTCACAAAGAATGATTATTTCTAATAGCATACATTTGCCAGCAAATTTCATTGTTCTTTAAGATTGCATAATGTCCCATTGTGCAAATGTGCCACTTTCTTTATCCAGTCATCATTTGACAGACATCTAGGGTGCTTCTGTTTCCTGGCTGCTGTGAATCCAACAACAATGAACATGGATAAGCAAGTATCTCTGTAGTAGAATATAGTTTCCATTGTCCCCTAGGTGGTAGTTTCAGAAAACATTCTTTGCCTTACAGTTGCCATGTAAGGTTCTCTCTCTCTCTCTCTCTCTCTCTCTCTCTCTCTCTCTCTCTCTCTGTAATACACAAGATTAATTTTTTTCATTCCTTATATATTCAACAAACTGTGTCTAGATATCAAAGAAGCCACAAAGAGGAAAGAATAGGACATTCAGGAAGATGAGCAGGATACACATTTGTAGCAAATATAACATCTGAGAAACTCAGAAACATTTGGCAAAAGTGACATTTTGTTATATCTATCACTGTCAAACAGAACTTCTCAGACTTGATCCTCATTCCCTCTTAAGAAAGAAAATGCAAAATTTTCTTCCAAACACTTATAATCCAGCACAGTAACCTTCTTTCTCAGAAGTCACCTAGGAGCTTGGGAGTTCATGTGTCAGGAGATAGTTTAATTCCTCTTCCTGCCTCTGTTCCTCCTGCTATCCTCTGCCACCAGATCTCCTTCATCACATGCTTAACTTCCACAGGGCTCAGACTCCCTGAGTCAAAGCAGTTTCTAACTAGTGTTTATCATAATATGAGGGAAAGCCAACCCAAAATATCTGAGAAATAAATAACTAATTTTCCAGATGGTTAGGGATTGATGACATTTCTTAGGATTGATGTTGAGAATTGGACAAAGAGACAGCTGGATGGATGTAAGACCAGCTCTCTCACCTGTCCTCTCCCCATTATGAGCCTCAAGATCTTGTGAGAAGGAAGAACTAACATTCAACTCTATTGATGGGCCTGGCTAGTATCCATCTATTTTCATTGTCCCATTGTGCCCCATTGTATGAATATATCTCAGCTTACCTATCCATGATACTGTGGATGAGTGTTTAGATTCATATAAATAGTTAAAACACTGTGGGAAATGTTCCCATACATTCTTTCAGTACGTGTGTGCTTGACCACCCCTTTACTTCCCCTCCCTTACCTCCGGCTCCTCTGGCTCCTCCAATGCTTCCCTCTGATTAGCATTAACTGCCAACTTGACACACCCTAGAATCACTTAGAAACTCCTAATGAGGAACTGTGTAGATCAGGTTTATCTGCAGGGATTTCTATAGAGATATTGTCTTGACTGTTAATTGCTATAGGAGACCCGGCCCACTATGGCAGCCCCTTTCTCAGGCTGGGCCCTAAGCTGTGTAACAATAAAGAAGTCCATGTGTAAATATAAGCAAATGAGGACTCAGGGGTTTATTCTCCACCTGCATTTGACTGTGGGTGTAATGCTTAAGTTTCTGCCTTGACTTCCTTGAGACAATGAACTGGAACCCGGAATTCTACAGAAAATAAACCCTTTTCCTGCGCTGATGTTTGCCAGGATGTTTGGGTGTCTTCCATTCCTCTCTTCCTTCTCTCTTGCTCTACTTTGATAGTGCTGGGGAGACTCACACATACCAAGGAAACAGTCTATCACTGAGCTTCAGCCCTGACCTGATATGTTTGCATTTCTGCAGGGTATAGTTTGGTCGTCACATAAAATGTAAGAATTGTAGTTAAACGTGAATCTCCAGTAAACAGTGGGTAATTTACTACTATAAATGTACCCCAAATATTCTGTGAAGCATTCTTATACTAATGCTTTTTTTATTAGACTCACTTAACATAAATTGATTGGGCATCCTAGATCCGACAACAAAACATGTAAATGTGAGATCGGAAATTGCTATGTAATAGAACATGTGTATCTTTAACTTCATTGCTAACTGGATATACACAATTAAGCCTCCTCAAGTAGTATATTAGAATGTTAAGTTTTTTTTTTCCTTTATAAATTACATGTCCATATATATGTAGATCTCTTTTCTAGACTTTGTTCTGTTGGTGACTCTGTTCTGCTTTAACAATAATTATATAACAATGCATCTTGGGTCCCGGGAGATTGCTTAGTGGGTTAAATGCTTGTTGCATTTACATGAGGTCTTGAATTGACATTCCTAGTATCCATGTAAAGGCCAGGCCCAGTGACATGTGCCGCTAATGCCAGGCTTGGTTGGATGAAGGCAGACAGATACCAGGAGTTTTCTGGCCTGCTAGCCTAGCCAATGGGCAAATGCCAGGTTTTATTGAGAGTCCTTGTCTCACAGAATAAGGTAGAGAGTAGTAAAAGCCCAACTTTGACTAATGGCTTCCACTGGCAAAATACATGTACATGTGCACACACACACAGGAACACTACATGCACACCAACAACACCAACAACACCAACAACAACAACAACAACAACAATTTCTGATAAAGCTAGTTCTCCCATCTATATTTTTTAGAAGTATTTCATCTATTTTTGAGATCTTGAGTGACCGAATGGGTAGCATTTTAATTGGTTATTATATCAAAGCTACAAAGTAACTTGGAGGGATTTCCATTATTAGAACATGTCCTCTTCAAATCCACAGGCCCTGTGTGTAAATAACTCTGCCAATGCAGCACTGCCTTAATAAGAGTACTTTACCCTTCAACATATACATTGCAGCCATTTCGCAGTTCCTCTTTGGTATTTCCAACACTGTAAACTCTCTATTCCTGAGTCTATTGTCTGTTTCCCTTTGATCATGGGTTGGTTGTCATTTATTTATGTGCCTCAACATTTGCTAAGTTAAAAGATAATGAAAGTGGATAACATCAATCTCCAGGAAATGTCATACTCCTTCCAACAGCCTGCCAATAAGGAGGCCCAATGAGTCCAGTGTAGAGTTAAATGGATTTTTATGTTCTTATCCAGGAAGGCTGTAGAACTGGACCACGGTAGCTTCCTAAGGCTTCTTCCAGCTTTGAAGATGAGCCATCATGTTTTGAACCATGGGAGATTTTTCTGTGCTTTGCAGCCAGACTGCATGTTTGGGGTTCCTGTGGATCTCTCTGATCCTCACTTTACAAAGTCATCTTTCTGCCCAGCTTAGACACATCTGTAAACCTCTGACAATCATGGGTTTTGAAGAGTTGCAATAAAGCCAGTTTGGCCACATGCACCTCAGTCTTAGCTGCTCGGTACACTTGGTGGCAGCTTTTCAAAAACTTTAAGGTGCTATTTGTTGCTCTAATATAGCAATGGAATTATAGGTTGACTCTTCCACATCAGGAATGCCAGAGACAGGAGTGTTTCAGACTCCAGATTTTTCAGATTCGGCAATATTTTCATATACTTGGTGAGATATCTTGGGAATGAGACTCAATCTTACAACAAAACTTCTTTATGTTTCATATCTACCTCCTACATGAAGTCTAAAAGAGTTTTTCCCAGTGTCCTTAGTGTGCCTATATGTTGTGACCTGTGACGTGAGATCAGGCATAGAATCATTCACTTATATGTTGTTGAGGATTTGGGTGCACTTCTATCAGGATATGCAGTCTCTGTTAGGTGTGCTGAGTCCAAGCCCAATAACATTGCTCAATTTAGTTACTAACTCTAATAGTTTGTGAGAAGGGGGTCTTTTGAGAATTAAAGGAAATGCTAAAGAACTGCAAAAAAAATTAATGTCAGCTCAGGTTATAAAGCTCACTGGTTATAAAGAGTTTAAACTGCTGTTCTGAATTTAAATCAAAAGCTTTACAATTGCTAACTATGTGCTATCAGAAAGCTATAACTTTACTATATATTTGTCTCTTGTCATATTCATATATATATATATATATATATATATATATATATATATATATATATATATATATATATATATATTTGGAATATGTATGTATATATACCAAATCCAAATCATCACATATGCAGTGTCTCCAAGATGCCAGCTGTCTGCTACCATCCCCCTCTCCAGCATCTTTGCAGTCTAGTCATACATCGTCCACTATGTTCTAACCTTAGCAAGCAAAAACATTTTCTCATTTCCAGAAGGAAGCGGACCTCTGGACATCTAATGCCTTTAGAGAAAGGCCTTACTTAAGACACAGATAAGTCCATGTATAGATTAGAAAATGCATTTTTACCTTCAGATATTTCACTTTGCTTATAGGGAAACTGCTGCGGTGAATATGCATAGTCAGTGTGCCCCTCATAAAGGAGCATTATGAAGCAAGTGGTGTGCGGCAGCCTTACCTTCTCTTGCTAATCCGGTCAGGTAACCACAATCTACACTTTTAAAAGATCTTATACTACCCCTCCACAGAAGCTGCCACAAGGCGATAGAAATTTTCACCATCAATACCTACATATTTTGAATGCTTGAATGCACACATGAAGTTTAAACCTCATAAAGAAATGGTAGGATGGGGTAGATGTACCTGGTATCAGAGAATAACTCCAGTGCTGCCTCCAGTGCTGCCTCCAAGGGAGCTACTGGAAGGTCAGAGACGTTGGGAGAAATTCAGGAAGTTTTCTTTCTTTTCAGGAAGCTTCCCTACTGTTTCTCTGTTTCCTGAGTATGGGACAGACCTGAGAAGATGTTTCAGGACACAGCATGTTCCCTTACAGTCTTGTGTCTGAAACTGTAATTGCTGTTGACTTTCCTAAGTCCTGGAAAAATGTGTGTGGCAAACTTCCAGATCAGGTGGGATGAATTCTTTGGTTGAGTAGCTGACCTAGAAAAATTAATGTCAGCCACTCTCTTTTCCAAGTCAAAATAAATAAACCAGAGATCTAGAGTTGATAGCATGCCATCTGCTTTTCCTAAAATAGGACAAAGACTCTTTTCCCCTTAGATGAATCAAGTGTGTTATCATTGCTCCATTCCTTCCTGCTGGTATGGAATGGTAAGAGAAAATATGAGCTGATTTCATGAAAGAACAGCTAGCCAAAGAATGAATTATCTCATCACCTCTGATTAGCTGGTGTTAGCAAGTTAGAATAACATCATATGATGTTCAGAGGGGAGCCATGGCACCACGTTACATGTGCTACCTCTCTATGCCAGACCAGGAGCTGGGTAAGCAGATGGGGACATTGATTCGCTCATTTTATTACCATAAAAACCTTATGGAGTGGATAAAAGCCCCCTCATTGATGGGTAGAAATGACAAGGCAATGGGGTAAGAGGGCTGATTTTCCTGAGGTGACATAACTTCAAAGGATGGGGCTTAGGCTTGGATGTGAGGCCCCACATGAAAGGCATGAATAACAACCTAACTAAAGTTTGTGAAGTTCCTTACAACTAACTAGCTGCATATGTGGACAAGGGCTGCATTGGTGATAATAACCAAACCAACTCTTATATGAGCAAATGCATGAGTTTAGGAGGATAAGAGGGAGAGGGAGGAGAGGAAAAGAGAGGAAGAAGAGGAAGATGAAGAGGGAGAGAGGGAGGGAGAAAGTCTGTATCCTTCCTGTGGCTAGCACCATAGGTGATACAGATTTGAGAGGCAGCATTGGCATTAATAAAGACAAGTCTATTTAAAAGTAGTATTAGGGATGGAGAAAGGAAAAGACAGAGACAGAGAGACAGAGAGGGAGAGGGAGAAGGAGAAGAAGGGATAGGAAGGAAGAAGAGGAAGATGAAAGGAGGCAGGGGAAAAAGAGATTAAGCATCCTTCCAGAGAGGGAGAAAATCACCAGCTATGTGAGATCACAGGTGGAATGGCCAGTGGCCGCTTCCCCATCTGGGCCTGGGGTAGCAGACAGGAGATTAGAGATGAAACTAAGTTGAGGGCAGATTTAGGGTGCTGAGCAAGGAGAAGATAACTGAGAAACTAAGTGAGGGAGGAATTAGAAGTGTTGAGCTGGGAGTGCAGAGAAGGGAACACTAGCTGAGGGAGGCTTAGAAGAGCTTGGTCATTGAGCTAAAAGCATATTAAAAATAAGCTAATATGTGTGGGGATCTAGGAGAACCTGGGCAGGTGCTGGTAGCACTGTCTGCCAATAGCTTAAAGCAAGGTAGTAGAAACTACACACGTCACCAACAGGGTTTAAAAAGAGAACTCTTCTTCTGTGGGTGTTTGATTCCCCTTTTTAAGAAGGAATGAAATGTCCACCTTTTAGTCTTCCTTCTTCTAAAGTTTCTTGTGGTTTGTGGGTTGTTCTTCCTGTATTCCAAACTTCTGGGCTAATAACCACTTATCAAAGAATGCATACCATGTGTGATCTTTTGTGATTGGGTTACCTCACTCAGGATGATACTCTCCAGATCCATCCATTTCCCTAAGAATTTTATAAATTCATTGTTTTTAATAGCTGAGTAGTACTCCATTGTGTAGATGTACCACACTTTCTGTATCCATTCCTCTGTTGAGGGACATCTGGGTTGTTTCCAGTTTCTGGCTATTATAAATAAGGCTGCTATGAACATGGTGGAGCATGTGTCCTTATTACATGATGGAGCGTCTTGTGGGTATATGCCCAGGAGTGGTATGGCTGGGTCCTCTGGTAAAACTATGTCCAATTTCCGGAGGAATCGCCACACTGATTTCCAGAGTGGTTGTACCAATTTGCAATCCCACCAGCAATGAAGGAGTGTTCCTATTTCTCCGCAGCCTCTCCAGCATCTGCTGTCACCTGAGTCTTTTATCCTAGCCATTCTGACTGGTGTGAGGTGGAATCTCAGAGTTGTTTTGATTTGCATTTCCCTGATGACTAGGGATGTTGAACATTTCTTTAAGTGTTTCTCAGCCATTTGATGTTCATCAGTAGAGAATTCTTTGTTTAGCTCTATGCCCCATTTTTTGATAGGGTTATTTGGTTCTCTGGAGACTGACTTCGGAAGGACAAGCATATAGCTATCTCCTAAGAGACTCTGACAATACCTGACTAATATAGATGTAGAGGCTCACAGCCATTCATTGAACTGAGTACACGGTCCCCAATGAAGGAGTTAGAGAAAGGTTCTATGGAGCTGAAGGGTTTGCAGCCCCTTAGGACGAACAACAATTACTAACTAGTACCCTCAGAGCTCCCAAGGACCCAACCACCAATCAAGGACTATACAGGGTGAGATTGAGTGTACTGGCAGCAGGTATGTGGTGGAGGATTGCAAATTCGATCATCGATAGGAGTGAGGGACCTCGGCCTTGTGAGGGTTTTGTGCCCCAGTGTGGGGGAATGCCAGGGTCAATGGGTGGGAGAGGGTGGGGGGACAGGCATTGGGAGGGGGGAGGCAGAAGGGGTTTGTTCTTGTGTTTGTTTGTTTGTTTGTTTTGGAGGGGAAAATGGGAGAGGGAAAGTGTACATGTGAATGAAGAAAATACCTAATTAAAAAAAAAAAAGAAAATTAAAAAAAAATATATAAAACATGTCTATCTAATTTATAATGATGTAGGATGAATTAAAAGTTGTCTAGAATATTTAATAAGCAATATTAGAACTAAAATATGTCTCATTAAATTGCATTTTAAGACTGTACTTCCTAAATTTCATAATTTGTTGTGTAACTTAAATGACACGGCTAATAAATTCCTATCATTTAACTATTAAAAAAAAAAAAAAAAAAGAGAACTCTTTAAACATCCCCGACACTATGGTATATGGAATAAATACCTAACAGAAGGTACCTTGGTCCATGTACTGTGAGAGGGACAGCAATAATCCAGGTGCAATCACAATGTGAAATAGGCTTCGAGGGTATCTGGTATGGGGAGGAAGCCTGGTAAACTTTCTAGAGACTGGAAGAAAGCAGGATTAGCTAGCTCCGTGTTAGTGGGTGAAGGATAGATCGGGGGCAATAGCATGCTCTAGATAGAGAGGAAAGAGGATATTAACTAGAGTTTTAATGTAACTCTAGGATAGTAGAGTTACATTGCACACCATTTGGGTCACCAAACTACCTTACTCTTCTTCTTACCCCCTGGCTCCTCATTTTTGTCAAAGGCCAGTAATCTTCCTCTCAGACTCTTATTTGCAGATTCTGCCATTGGAATGTGGGAGTAGAGGGAGCATGCTCAGAGATGAGGGAAAGGCTTAAGCAGGAAGGCACCTTGTCCCAGAGGGTTGACTTCACCAGGCTTCACCCCAATAAAACCAATAAAGAGTTCTTAAGAGGGAAAAGGAAAGAAAGAACAGAGGCAGGGAGGGAGGAAGCAAGTGAGAGCATGTATTTCTGCGGCTAGAGCATATCTTTGGTCCAGGAGGGCCTCACAGTTCCCACAGATAAGGAGATTCTAATCCAATCACATGACACCTCTATGAGCAGGCCACGGAGACCTGTCCTTTTTCATTTTTGTGAGCATTATAGCAACCATCTACCACTCATGGAGATTTCAGGTAGGCTGAGTGCATTGCTGGGCACTTCAGAGATATTATCTTGACCAAGAAGAGATCTCCAGCATCCCTAGGATATTAGAGTTACATTGCACATAGTTTGAGTCACCAAACTACCTTGCTCTTCTTCTTACTCCCTGGCTTCTCATTTTCATCAAAGGCCGCTAATCTTTCTTGACATTAGATAAGGTCATGCTCTGATCAAAAGAATGCAAGCGGGAGTCACGGGCCTCCCTGTGTAGGCATGACTTCCTACCATTGGCAGCTCACCTGTGTTGGCAGTCATTGTAATTCTTCACTCTGGAGCTGAAGTTGACCTGAGACTTTGCTCCTCTTGGATATCTGACTCCAGGCTTCCCCTCCCACCTTAAGAAATAATCCTAACATGCTGCGTTAGAAAGTTAAATCATGACCACTGCCATCCAGCACAACCACAGACATAAACCCACCCAAGTCCTAAAGCAGGAAAAAGCAGAAGGCAACACCTTCTCCTACCCATATCCCAAGTTCCGACTTTATCATGGAGAGTATGTCAATCTGTTCCAACATTTGTACCGAATTAAGCTATTACAACC
Source organism: Montemys delectorum (assembly GCA_019843815.1). NCBI lineage: Eukaryota > Metazoa > Chordata > Mammalia > Rodentia > Muridae > Montemys > Montemys delectorum. The sequence continues at coordinate 21,211 of JADRCD010207288.1, forward strand.
CATTAGACTGTATCTTTGTTTAATTCCAAATATTGTCAGAGAAAGATTCTTTCCATATTAAGAAGTATTTTATATTTTTTTCATAAAAATTGTATGCACTGTCATGAAATGCAGCTGGAGTTTATTTGCATAATATCAGGTTTCTCAAAGTTAAGTGCAATAATTAGATACTGCTGTCAGGAAAGTCTGTAGCTATGCCAAGCATGTTTCCAGAATGCCATTTCCATCCTCAACTTTTTAGCTTCTCTAAAGATGCTCCATGGATTTCCCCTTGGTGCCAGTGTCAACTGCTATGGAGAAAATGTAATTATTCTCCAGACTCAGGGAAAAGATCTGCATTTAGATACACTGAAACCGTTCAGAAATCCAAGTGTTGAAGCAGTTGAGGTGATCTGCCTGGAGAAAGGGGATGCCTGGTGCCGTGCCGTCCTCATCTTCTCAGTCCTGGGATGTTGAGATGTTAGGGTTAAGGCCTATGAATCGCTTCCCCTTTCCTGTTTCCTCCAATTCTGTTAGTGATGCAAAAAAAAATATTCTCAGTTTTCTGAGCTTTCATGTATGTATCTTAGAGATGACCATATTGATCAAGAGTCTTGATACAGTCTCACCCATAAAGAACAGCTAGTAAATATTTTTCTCTATAAAGGCGATGAGCTTCTGTAGCTAGTCTTCAACTGCTCTTTAACGTAAAAGGCACAATATCAATATATTACTGAATCTATATGTCAGTTAGATGTTTTGTGTCTATGACTAATACTCAAGAGGAACTTTTTCAAAGGAGGAAGTGCAAATTGTGACCTGTAGTTTCTGGGATTTTTGACCTTAGTTAGCTGGTGCTGTTGATTCTGAGCCATGGTGAAGTAAAACTTCATTGTAGAGGGGTGTGTTGGAGCAAAATTGTTTACCTTGTGACAGTCACAAAGGTAAAAGAGGAGGGTCAAAATACTCTTCAAAGACACTGTCCAGCATCCCACTTCATCCAACTGGGCACCAAATTATAAAAGCTCCTCCTCCTCCCAGGACAGCACCATCAACTGGTGATCAAGCCTTCAACAGAGACCCTGGGAAGGACATTCCACAGTAAGACCATAATAGACAGACTCTGTGCAGGAAATTAGAGATGGTTTCACAGTCCAAATAAGGAAGGAATTGCTCCCTGAAACTCAATATCTCAATATCTCAACAAATAGATGAGGAAAAAACAAGGTACCCTGAATATATTAAATACAACATATGATATGAAATGACTAGTGTCTTAGTTGGGGTTTTACTGCTATGAAGAGACACCATGTCCAAGATCACTCTTATAAAGGACAACACTTAACTGGGACTGGTCTACAAGTTCAGAAGTTCAGTCCATTATCATCATGTCAGGAAGCATAGTAGCATCTAGGCAAGCATGGTTCTGGACGAGCTGAAAGTTCTACATCTTGTTCTGAAGGCAAACAGGAGAAGACTAACTCCCATGTGGCTAGGAGGAAGATTTCAAAGCCCACCCCCACAGTGGCATACTTTTCAACAAGGCCACACCTACTTCAACAAGACCATACCTCCTAACAGTGCCACTCTCTGAGCCAAGCGTATTCAAACCACCACACCTAGGAATATTGGGTATTATTTGAGATTTGAGTCCACAAAGGCAACATAACAGAAAAGCTATACATCTCTATGGGCTGATGTTTTCTCAAACATCTTTATTATGTCACCCCAAATCATGCTGGTAACCCTGCTTTTCAAAGGAGAAGCCACAGCTCAGAGACTCAGGGAGGCAAGATAACTAAGATTCATGGGCACTAATTACAGAGCTGAGATTCAAATCCAAGTTTTGATCCAGATCTGCTTGTTCTCAAGGTCTAAGGGTTATCAACTTCTCTTAGTATCCAATGTATTTTCTGAGGCATTGCTTTTTTTAGGTGCTAATAATACATTAAAAAAAAATCAAGATTTGAAAGAAAAAGACAGGTCTTCACTCATGCAGTCACTCAAGCCTTATTAATACTTTTGACAAATATTTACTCAATATCTACTAAGGTTCTTGAAGGAGGAAAGTTCTGGAAAGTGTTGAAATCTGTTTCTGCTGAATGTGGCAGGAGCTCTGTCAATACTGCTGCTATCACTGTTGACTTTGTCACAAACGGGCTGGCTTACAGAATTCAGGAAATCTAACAGTGACTTCTTGCAAGAAGTTATGGCCTGGTCCTGAAACAGCGCTGTGCCACCCACTCCCAATGTGTACAGTCTGATGGAGACATGGTGAGTAGATCATTTGAACAGAGAGCGAGAAATAACACTAATGGGAAAAGATGGGCTGAGCTGACAAAGTGGGAGAGGAAGGATGTAGGACGCAAAGTAGTTTGGAGTCCTGAATTAGTTAAAACAAACTGAAAGAAAAAAAAAGGAATTTAAGGCAGACAAAAACAGAAAGCAAAAGCAGTCCCTGTGAAGCACCAAGGACATTTGGAAGTTGTTAGTATTTTGATAGGCAGAAGTCTTAGTCTTTCTTTCATAAGCATATGCATCATTTTGCTAATACACTGCAAATGGCGTTTGTGTGCATCCATATTCCTATGTACAAGTAGGTGTGTGTGTGTGTGTGTGTGTGTGTGTGTGTGTCCAGACTGTGTAGGCCAGAGATCACTTTGTTCATTATACCTTAGGTATTATCTACCATATTTTTAAAGACTGGGTCTCTCGCTGGTACCTGGCTCCCTGATTAGGCTACACTGGTTGGCCAGTGAGCACAGGGATGTCCCTGTCTCCATGTCCCTAGTGAGAGAATTACAAGAGTGCTTGGCCAACACCTGGCCTGGCTTTTTCTGTGGGTGCTGGGGTTAGAACTTGTGTCCTCAAACTGTATAGCAAGCACTTCACCATGAGCTCTCTTACATCCTGAGGCCCTGGTTATTTAATTTACTGTTTCAGCGCCTTACTTTTCAAAAGGAGCTGCGACTAAATGAAAGGTTGGAGCTGCTAGCCTCATTCTAGATACTGATACCATAGGCTTATGACTCAGTTCTTGATTTTTATTGTTGTTGTTGTTTGTTTGTTTTACTTGTTCTGCATTTTGACTCTTCTACCACAAAATGTTAAATAACATTCAGGCACAGAATGTTATCTATATGAAGCCTCTTTCCTGTTGACTCTGGAGTGCCTCTCAGAGAACAGACACACATGAAGAACTGGAATTTTGACAAGGTTAGTTAATTTTTCAAGTTCTACAATGTAGGAAAAAACTCTGTTTAGACTTAAAATGCAGATGGTCCATATAAGTATAAGGTATATATTAAAAGCCACAGCATTTAAGAACCAAGATGGGACAAGAATGCCAATGTCATGTGGATTCCTTTTGAAAATGTCGTCAACTTGAAAATATCGAGCAGACTCAGGCAAATGCTGGGATTCATATGACTTAACCAGAGACTTTTCCAGAGACTTCCATAGGCATCTGCTCAGTTCTGACACCCGTTGACTGTAAGTGAGACAGCACAGGGACCTGTTCACACATCAACTACAAGCATTGTTTGGAAAATGCTGTCAAGAGACCAACACGTGTATTGTCATCCCCACACTCCCAGAGCTTTAATTCCTGGTCTTGCCAGAATTTGGGACCTATTTCAGTTCTGTGGATGTGATGGGGCTCACAGGTTCCTTCCACAGAGCTCTTGTAGGCTGACTCCCTTTACTCAGTTCCTTTTGCCTATTCTCAGGGTACCTGTGAGGGAAGGCACCTCAGGCTGTCCTAAAACAAAGCACAAAGATTGTGTGGCAAGACTCACTTCATTAGTAGGTGATGCTTGCCTCCCAGAAATTGAGTGTATGATTTAATAAAAAGATTCCCCCCCCCCTTAGGATCCCAGCCGCAAAGGATGGACAGGCTGGCTTTGTTTTACATGCTCCATCCAAACATATATGTTGGGCTCCTTGGGAATAGCTGCCTCCACTCTAGTTCACGAGCAGCCCCCAACACTCTCCAGTTAGAACACTATATAGAAGATCATGTTTGAATTGTAGATCAGACAGCTCAAGTGACTCATATTCTCCACTAACACTTGGCACAGTTTACCAGAGAATGACCAAGCTCAGACTTCACTGTGTTCTTTGTAAAACAAAATACACATCAAACCCACACAGGACGGCAGTTTGTGTGAGGCACTGCCAGCCATCCTAATGGCACTTTCTACTTGATTGGCTGATAGGTACCAGCAAGTACCATCTCCTGGGAAAGTTCTGGAGCCTAGGACAGAAAGGACTATTGTTCATGCTCCTGTAAAGGAGGTAATGTCTGTTTCATTGCCCCAGACTGTTCCCCTGACAGAATATAAGTCCATTTTAGATCTTCTAAATCCTTAAAAGAAGTCCCCAGTTTGTATTTGGATGCAAATTTCTCCAATCTTCAAAGATTCACAACTAATTTATGGGTTTTTTTTGTTGTCGTTGTTGTTTAAAATGATGAATGAGGCACACTTCTAGGTTGAAACCTCACATAACTGGATCACAATTTTGTTGCCTCTGGTATTGACAACCTGCAAGTTCAGAGATCTTATCCACATTAAAAATTCTCTGAAGTACTCCTTCGACTACACAGCATCTTTTTTTTTTTTATATCTGACTTAGTTTTATATTCACCAAAGTACATGTATTAATAGCTGCACAACTTCATAAGCTGAGTGTATAACTAGAAGTCAATTCCAGAAACAAAAATTATTTCCAAAGCCCCTGTCCATTCTTACTCATACGCAGAAGAATAACCTATAAACTTTTCTGTTATTTATTTTCTTGTTATATCAAATTAATGAGTTGAGTGGTCCTACACATGTATGAACTAGTTTCAAAAATACAAGTTGTCCATTGTAAAATAAACCAAATCAGTGTATTCATAAAATATCATTATGCTAGAAACCCGGTTTACTATTTCAGATAATTTATCTTCTGAATTTGATGTAGCAGCTTTGGCCAAGTTTCCATTCACTTTGCTCATTCAAAGCAAGGAAAAGCTTTGAATGTGTAGTTTTTGATATTGAATCAAAGTATTAAGAGTAAAATGCTCCTGAAACTCATCTACAGATAAGACCCAAAGTTTTTCAATCCCTCTGAATTGAGTGTCAGGATAATATTGCATTTTTTCATAAAACAGACCATAAATATGAAGTATGGGACTTTTCTTCAATGGAAGGAAGTATTTATTTTACCAAGTTTATGAAAGCCTTTCTACAAGTCCCACTGCACTGTGGTTTTCCCATATGTTTTTCCTTTCTTCCTTTGCAATCACCCTGTAGTTTAAATTTTGGGGGTCTTACATCACTATTTTGAAAGCAACCTGAATCTGGCATCGTTTTGCTTACATATGTATGTGAAGTAACCTGTGAAGGACAATATGGCATATTTGGAGCTGGATGCCAAAAGTAAAGATAGGTTTTTGTGGTGTTCTCTCAAAACCCATGCCAGCATATTGATGGCAACCGTCCTGGTGACCTGATCAAGCTGTCTGTCGGCCGTGCTCACTTCCTGACTCAGCTGCTAGACATCTGCTTTGGCAACCCTCCTTCCAGAGCTCCATGCAAGCTGTGCAGCAAAGAAACAACCAGTCTAGGGAGAAAGAAATGAACCATGCATATGTACATGCATGCAATATAGGCCTGGATTTCAATGTATGTATTTATTTTGCCTGGAATACTACCCTAATTGACCATTTTACAAAGCACTCCTTACAATGTCACTTTGAACATTCTTGAAACATAGATATACTACTTTCTTCACCTGTCAGATGAGATCTGATTTCCTAATTTGCAAGATTAGAAGAAAACAGAAATTTTCATTCGATGCTAGAGGTAATTGAAACAGCAATAGAACAGTCTGGAAGTTAGTAGATACTATGTCTGAGCTTGGTAGAATCTCTCACCACCTCCTTTGGCTTTCTATCTCTACTGGACTGAAGGAATTTTGGTGTTGGAACTAAGGCTGTAAGTCTGTCTTACAACTGGGACATTATCAGCTAGATTTACTGTAATAACTTGAGCCTTTGAGAATAGAGGAATGGAGCTATAGAGATGGCTCAGGAGTTAAGAGTACTGTTGCTCTCTGGAAGACTTTAGTTCAATTCCCAGTACCCACGTGGCAGCTTCACAATAGTCTGTAACTCCAGTTCCAGGAGATCTGACAGCCTTACACAAACATACAGGTAGGGAAAACACCAAAGTGTGTAAAAACTCGTTAAAAAATAAGGATAAGGCAGATTTGTAAGCCACCATGAGAAAGAGTCAACCCTACGGAATACCATAGCCAACAGCCACAAGGAGACATGACCTGCTCCTGTAGCTGTGTAGAAGTGAATTCTGCCAGCCATGAACCAGAGCCTGGAAATATTTGCCACAATCTCTAGATGGGACTTATCTCTGCCCACATCGTCACTTTAACCTTTGGGAGATTCAAGCAGCCAACTCTACTCTTGTAATCTTCAGAACTGCAGCATCAATACTGAGCACTATTTGAAACAATCACTTCTGCTCTAACGTCATTTCCGCAATCAAAAGTCTACACAAAGTCCCTCAAAAACAATTGTCTGTGCTCTTTGATCCAACTCTTCCTCGTTGGGAATTCAGAAACCAGTCAAATTATGCACAAAATGTTTGCCTTGGCAACAAAATAATATCAAAAAAAAATCTAAGTAAGCAGTGTCAGAAAATTAGTTAAGTTAGGGTGGAGTCCAGAAATGAAGTGTTGTTTAGTTACTAGGGCTCATATGCTGGGCACACTCAGTCTTCAAAGAATGCTCGCAGTGCCACAGAGCACAAGAACAAACCTGGGCCTCAGATATGGAGAAGAGATGCCTAAAAGCAAAGGAAGAGGAAAAAGACATCAAATTATGTTAATCCTTAGACAGCTGTCTGATGCCTCTGGTTCCACAAAGGAATGTTGGCTTTGTTACCGTTTCCCTCCTCGGACCTTTCTTCTATGCTTTCAACAGCATGTTACAACACATCTTGTCATATATGCAACATCTGGGAGAAGGGAAGACCTTTCAAAAGAATTTTGGCTGAAGGAAATTCCCTGGAGTTAGGATGACATACTGAGTAGCCATCACTCATCTGTGACGGTTTAGCATCTCACCACATCTGAGAATAAAAGCAGGAGGGACCCTAAGTGTTGCAGGCTAACCTCAGGGTTAGATTACTTGATGCCAAGACATCTTGATTAAGATGAAAACATATTCAATCATTCATCCAGCTCCTCTAATGTGCCCAGATGTTTGACATCTCGTATGCATAGCATATGGTGGTGCTAACTGGATAATATAAAAATCACCATACTCCTTGGTCATTAAGCATTTTAAAATTATCATCTGCTCACATGCCAGCCATACAGAATGGATTGATTCGTAAGCTGTTGTCTTTTCCCTTATGTAATTCACTATCAGATAACATGTATGCTAACCAGAGGACTACAGGAACTTGTGATGAATGCATAACAACTTATAGTGTTCTCCCTGCAGGGAAGAGAACATTCAAGTAAACCAGGGTTTACAAATGCCAATCCTTTAGTTTTGTGCAAGTTAGAATAACGGGTCTCGTTCTCTAAGAAAATACAGGCCTATATTGGAACACAAAGTATGGTGAGCACAGAGAGTAGTCTTAGATTTTTTTAAAAAACTTACTTTAATAAGGGTTCTCAAATGCTTCAACCCTCCCACCTACTTCTAGCCCACTGTCCAAAAGTACAGGAGAAAAGATAGTAAAGAGGACGAGGGGACGTGGACCTGTTTAGAAGCAGTTCTTTGAGGCAACTCCAGTCTCTGTTGTCAGGATACCAGCAGGCCAGTTCAGTAGTGTCTGGAAACACAAACCAGCAGCATTGGCATGATCCAGCGGAAACATCCAGGCCTCTGCCAAATCAGCACAAGGCAGAGGGAGCAACCAGAATGAGCTGGGATGCCCGGAGAAGTTCTCTGCCATGCCTCTCTCAACGAAGTAAAGATCAGCAAAGATGTGAGACCAACAAAGCATTGTAAGGTTAGCTATGCAAGCATGCCGTCACTATCCCTTGGTTCCTATTTACCCTCTCTCCCAGTGGTCTTGTCTCAGCAAAACACTTCATGAGTCTATTTAACCAAGATACCACCTGAGTCTGAATCATGTGACCCAATCAGAAATTTCCAATTCAATGGAGTACCTAGACATCCTTGGGAAAGGCAAGTCTGAACACCTGCACAGGAGCTCATTGATAAAGGTGCATTCCCTCATGTTCACAAAAGAGCTGCTGCAATTCTGTGCATTATATAGTCACACAACTGTTGAAAGATGGGAAGAGGGTCAGCTTTGACCAAAGTGGAGAAACCTTTCTCAAACAGGGAACTTGCTTACCCTCCTCTTCCTTCTTTTCTCCCCTCCTTCCTTCCTTTACTCTTTCTGGTTCTTTTTTTTTTTTTTTTTTTTTTTTGAAACAGGGTTTTGTTATGAACCTTGGGCTGGTCTTAACTTGCAATATTTCTGCCTCAGCCTACAACTGCTGAGATTTCCAGGCATGTGCCCCGAGGCCTGGTACCTTTTACCTTTCATTGGCCTCAACCAGGTGACCTGCTTATTGTAAGTGAGTCTTCATTTATAGAAAGTAGTTGGGACTCTCAACGCCATGCAGAATTTTAGGGAAGCTAAAGCTTTGGTTAGAAGGAAGAATGGACTGGCGTTGGGGGCTGAAAGGAAGCATCTAGCCATTGGTGGCAAAATGTAACCAAAGTGCTGCATGGACCAGAAGGAAGAAAGACAACTGGTTCTTTTAACCTCTCAGTTGCTTGATTTTGGGATTTTTACTTGATAGAAGTATTTCTCAAGTTTAAAATCATATCTACACAGGAGGCTAAGGCAAGAGGAACCTGAGTTCAAGTCCTGCCTTTGCTATAGAGGGAATTCAAGTCCTGTCTTGTACTGAAAAGCTTTCATTACTGTAGCTAAACAAGGGGCTCTTTATTAAAACATGAAGTAACTACACCATTGTCCAAATGTTATAATACAACAGTCCTTTGTCCACTAGTATAACTAATCCTACAGTCCTTTTATCTACACATATAAAAGAATGATATTTGGCAACATATTTTTGGGATGCCTCCCTGGCCTGCTGTTTCTCTTCTCTACAAAGCCTTGCTTGCTCCCTCTGTTCTAGCGCCCCTGCTCATCATTCTTCAAAAATCAATTTCAATCCAGGAAACTGGCGAATCATTATTAAAATTATTTAAAAATTACAACATTTTTCTACATTACAGAATGATTTCATTTCATAAAAAATAAAACACATAAGGATTGACTATTGATCCAATAAACTAAGACTGGAGGAGAAGTCCCTTGGAGTAATTAAGGCATCTGAAAAACCCACATCCAACCTCAAACTGTAAGAGAATGAGTGTTTTTCTTTTAAGGCAGAAAAAGGAATGCAAGGGTATCTCTGTGTACCGTGCAAGCATGTGTGGCATTAGACTAGACAGTGTACCTGGGAAAGGCAATTAGGTAAGTGAGATGTAAAAGATATGCAGTTTGGAAATGAGAAGCCACGCTAGCTGTTCTCCTGGATAATATGACTGCGTATACAGAAAGTGCTAAGTAACCATGAAAGGTCTCTAGAACTAACAATGAATGTTAGCGTTAGTTCACAACCATCTTATCTAAGCTAGACGTGAGCATTTCCAAGGTGAAACTAAGAAAGAATTCCCTCATTCTCTGGCAAAAGGAATAATATGCCTTATAATACATTTAACAAAGAAAAAGCAGGACTTATCTACACAAAAACTACAAAATGCAGTTCCTGTAAATTATAAAAGATCTGAATAAACCAGGAGAAATCACTAGGCCATGCCCAGAGTTTGGGATACCACATTTAAGACAGGAATAATTACTACATCGATCTAAGTTTTAAGATAGCCCTTTTTAAACTTTTCAGATATTGATGAGCTGGTCTTAAAGTTTATATGGAATTGCATGGGAGCTAGAATAACAAATCTAACCTTGAGATTTTTGGAATAGAAGAACAAAATTAGAGGCGTTTCATACAAAGCTACAGCAATGAGGATGTTTAGTGCTGGCCTAGGACTAGGCACAGAGGTCTCTGATGATTGATGTTATTGACTTGACGGCATCTAGGATCACCTAGGAGACAAGCCTTTGAACATGTCTGTGAGGCACTAGCTAGATTAGGTTAAGTAAGGTGGGATGGATTCCCCTAAGAGTGATCAAGGTCATTCCTGGGGCTTGGATTGCAGAACCAGAGAGAGGAAGAAGCTGGATGAGGGCACCCTTTTCTCTGTGCTTCCTGACTATGAAGGCAACACAGCCGACTGCATCAAGTTTCTGACTCCAGGACATTTCCAACGTGGTAGACTGAGCTCTCAAACCGTGAGCTAAAACGAATTCCTCACCTCAGGTTACTTTCCTGGAGTGTTTTAGCAGAGCCACAGTCACTGAGACAGATTTGATCGATGAACTATAGTTGAAACTCCAGATGTAAACCTTCACATTTATGTTCATCTGAGTTTTGATCAAGATGCCAGACAGTATAATGAGGAAAAATAATTTTTTCGGCACGTATAGCAAGAACAACTGATACTTCATAAAAATGAATTTAGATCTATATCTCACATAAAACAAAATTAGCTAAAATATAGATCATGCACATAAATAAAATCTACTCTTGTAATTAAACACAATAATAGCTTTTATTTCTTAAGAAATGTTGTTGTTATTTACACACTGCATGTGTGTGTGTGTGTGTGTGTGTGTGTGTGTTCATGCAGTTTCAAGCTGCTAAAGGTGGGTGCTGGGAACTGAAGTAGGGTCCTCTGAAAGAGCAACAAATGCCTTTTAACTCTGAGACATGTCCTCATTCCCAATGTTATTTTTTTATACCCTAAGATTAATCAAATGTTTCTTAGATAAAACACTAAAAGTACAAATTGGAAAATAAAGCAGAAAGAATTTCATCAAAATTGACAACTTGAGAGCAACATGCTAACAACAAGTGGAAAATCAACAAAATTGAAAAAAAAATGCATGTTATGTGTAAGAAAGGAATTGAAACTAAATTATATAGAGAATTTTCACAATGATTAAAATTCAATCAAAAATATGAAAATGACTTGAATAGATATTTCTCTAATAAACACAAAGGAATGGACATCAAGTCCATGAAAACACTATACAGCTAAGAAACGAATTTAAATCAAAACCATAGTAAGATGCCAATTTCCTGTTACTATCACAAAATTCCTGGGACTAGGTAATTTGTACAGTGAAGACATTTACTTTAGCTTAAAGAGCTGAGGCTAGAAATCCAAGAGCAGGAGAGCCTTCTTTGGTGCTCCAGCATGGTAAAATGTGCAAGGCAATTGGGTGCATTCAAAAATGGCAAAGTAAGGTGAGGGTGGGGCTCACATTACAACAGCCTGCTGTCTCAGTGATCCATCCAGTCACCCAGAAATAAGAATTAACACACTACAAGAAAGCCCTGTCTTTAAAACCCATCCCGAAACCCCAATCAGTTTTTAGCACTGGGGATTGAACCAAAGGTCACACACCTATAAGGCAAGTGATCTACCAGGGAACTATTACCCAGTGTCTCTTCTCATCCTTTCTTAAAGGTCCCTGTTGGTACTGTTCCACCGAGGATGAAATACCAACTTGAGTTCCAAAAAGGACAAACGATGTTCACAGCGTAGCTGTCATTCCTTCTTGAAGAGAGTGTGAACATGTGGGACAGCAGCTAGATCCTAGGAGATTCTCAAAATAGGGTCAAATGTTTGTCCACATCTAATATTCCCTATGGTGCTCCTAGCCACATTGTTTATAATAGTCAAAGAGTGAAGCTAGCCTCAATATTCATCAGTCAGGGCATGGTAAGCAAAATGATGAGTAGTCACCCAATAGAACACGGTTTTGGAACGCAAAGGAATGAAATGCCGGCTCTTGCTAGAACATGGATATAATTTGAAAACATGATAAGCAAAAGAAACAAACAGGAACTACAAAGGATATGTTTCCATTTATACAAAAAGTTCGTATCTGCTAAATTCACAGATTCATAAAGTATGTTAATGATTATAGGACACTAAGGTAAGGTGTGGGAAGCCAGAAAAAAAAAAAAAAAAAAAGGAACATGACTTGTAATGGCCATGGAGTGTCATGATGGGATAATAAAATTTCTACAACTGGGCCATGACAGTGACTGTTCGACACAATGAGTACTAAACCCACTCCACAGGACACATTAGAGTGGTAAATTTTACAGTATGTGATTCATAGCTCAATAAAACTTGAAAACTTTTATTTGTGAATGTATGAGTACCACTAGTCCTATTTCTCCCTACAATAATCTTGTTAGTCTTTACATGTCTCATCATCAGGTTTTTGTAGGTGTGTATCAAACATGCGTTTTAACGTTAATATGTATTCTGTCTTGTATATTATAGATGAATGACCAACTGACAGATCGATAGATAAAGAGATATACAATATAATTGATGTGTTCTTCTGAAAGGAAGGGCAGATTTTTTGGTGTACCACTGTACTCTTTGCTGTGCTATCTGCAAATTAGGGTGAAGATATGATTTGTGCTTAGACTATAAAACTCGTGCTTAGAAGAAAGAAAATCACAGCATTTACTTATTTTTAAAACTACTGTTGTTACAACAATTTCATGTTGCCTTATATGTTGTACTCCCTTTTCCTCCATGCTATATTTACTGCATTAGTTACCATAACAATAAGATACACTTCATCATATAGAAACACAAGCAGAGTGGTGTTCTCTCACAGGCGTCTTTCAGATGATGCTATAAACATACAGATGAAAGGCAGTTCCAGACATCATTAGTTCTCATCCTCTGCCTCAAGGACATTGTCTCACAAACTTCTAAAATACAAACTGGAAAAAAAACAAGCTTAAAAAATTAAAAACGGAACAAATTTGGCTCAAGATACCAAACCTAAGGTAGAAATACTCTAGCCTATAGGCATTCTCTATGCCACAAATTACTCTCTCACTGACTTTTCCTCCTATGAAGATACATGCCAAAAATGAACCTGAAAAACCTTTTCTCTCTCATAGACTTTATCTACCATGCCTGGGCTTGATTTCTGACTCTGTTTCCTGCTCCTAAAATATAATACCATTAACTAAGTTATTTGTAAAGTATATAAATCCATTTGACTCATGATGGTTCTGGAACCTAGGAAGTACACAGTCCAGGTGTTGGTATCTGGGGAATATTCCTGCTGGCTCTGAAGGTAAGGCAAGGCACCTCACAGCACGAGTTAGGGAATAGCTAAGCTATTCCCCATGAAATCTCTAATACATTCATGAGGGCTGTGTACCTGCCACTGGATCCTTCTTAAAGGTCCTACCTATCAATTCTGTTACTGTGGCCTTTAAATGCCAACGTGGGTTCAGGATTTTAGTGGGGAATAGTCAATCCATATCAAGTTCTCAGTGACAACATGTACTAGCAGTGTGGCTCTTGGGTCACAGCGGGCCAAAAAAGGGAGACCTTTTTTCTGTTGTGTTTGCTTCCCCTCTGGTATTAACTCCAATATTTTGAACCTTTGGTTCAGCAATCCCTTTAAGGCTTTGATATATCCAGAGTTGTATTTTCAAAAAGTACCTAAAATACACAAAATCTTGTTCAAATGTCTGGGCTTTCATGGTTACCCCAGAGCCTAAGGTTAGGATTCCCAGATTATAATCTCATAGGTTTTAATGGAACAGCATTCGTTTGATCATTTCACACATGTAAACAATGTGTTTTGATGATAGGTACCCTCAATTGATATCTCTTCATCTCGTTCAGTTGTTTCTTTATTCACTCACTCAGCAAACATATACTCAGTTCATGATACAGCACACTCTTTTTTAAGCCCCATGAAGTCAGATTACCATTTGTGGCACCTCTGAGACTCTGTGGGAAGGAAGCAGCAGGCTGCAGCAAGGCAGGTCTTGTCTCTTCACTAATACCATGACACTCTGTTCCCTGAGGAAACAAAGTCCTTGTTCTTCAGGAAAATGAAGGCACAATCATTTTCATCCAGATTCATGATCTTTCATAGCTCTGTGAAGGTTTTCCTTGGTACCAAAGGGTTTTAATGGAGACTTGAATCCCCGGGACAGAAGGTTTGAGCTCAAATCCAGAAGTTTCAGTGCCCAATTATGCAGACCTGGATGAGTTGCATAGCCTCTTTAACACTTGGTTTCCTCCTCTCCAGGATAAAGCTAACAGGAATGACAGCCCCATCTTACCTAGGTGTGGGAGTATGAGCAAGTGGAGATGAAAGCGTTTTGCAAGACATTGATCATTGGTAGTATTGCTGTTCTTCCTCTGCGGTCACAAAACCAGACCTTACCTTCCAGACGTCCTGGCCTCCAACTCTCGCCTCAATTTGAAATCAAAACAGGTAACAAAGATTCGAAACTTCAAATGATTCCAAAGACAATCCCAGCCTTGCATTTGCACCTATTCTGTGACGTTATAATGAAATGCAGACATGCACGGACACCTCATGAAAACATAAACAGTTGCCAGGCGTTTGAGAAACAAAAGTACATTTCTGTTGTTTTACTTGGAGCATCTTGGAAATACTTTGCCAATAGTATTGGGAATCTCTTAACAGAAGCCAAGTCTATCAGCCAAAGCTTCCACATCATCTTATTCCCAAAGTTTCCTTGGGGTCTTATTTTTATCATACGGTGTTGGTGGACCTGTCTGGCATCACAGAGGGCTAGGACTAAGACACCCAGACTATCCTCACCTCTGCCTCTCGGTATGGTTTTGACCCCATCTCTCCTATTGCCTCTGGACCTGGGTCCACCAAGACAAGCTGTGTGCGGATCCTAACTAGGCACATTTGTGCCCAGGAACCCAGTAGACCTGACCTAATCTATGTTCCTCTTCCTTGATTCCATATCCCAACAGCAGGAATCCTGACTGTTGTTGGTGAGAGAAAACTTCTAATACTTCTAAACTTCTTAAACTCCACTTCTAATAACTAAGGCTATTCTAGATGTAGTTGTACTGGTCTACAGAGAGAAGAGAGATAGGAATAGTAAGGTTCTAGTGATAGCTGTCTCCTGAGGGGCTCTACCAGTGCCTGACAAATACAGAGGTGGATGTTCTCAGCCAACCATTTGGACTGAGCACAGGGTCCCCAATGGAGGAACTAGAGAAAGGACCCAAGGAATTGGAGGGGTTTGCAGCCCCATAGGAGGAACAACAATATGAACTAACCAGTACCCCCCACCAGAGCTCCCAGGGACTAAACCACCAACCAAAGTGTACACATGGAGGGACCCATGGCTCCAGCCATATATGTAGCAGAGGATGGCCTTATTGGTCATCAATGGGAGGAGAAGCCCTTGGTCCTGTGAAGGCTCTCTGCCCCAGTGTAGAGGAATGCCAGGGCCAGGAAGTGGGAGTGGGTGGGTTGGTGATCAGGTGAGGAGGAGGGGGAGGGGGAGGGGATTTTTGGAAGGGAAACCAGGAAGGGGGATAACATTTGAAATATAAAGAAAATATTTAAGAAAAAAAATGAAAAAAAATATAAGGTTCTAGTGAAAAGAGACAACCAGCTCACATTCTTTCCTTTTCACTTATATTAACTTTTCAATTCATTTTAAATCATGTGTATATGTGTGTGGTAGGGTGCAGTGATATGTGCACGTGAATGCAAGACCCAGGGACGCCCAAGACTAAGGAGTCCTCTGGCGATAAGAGTTACCAGCAGCTGTGAGCCTCTCAACATGGATGCTGATAACCAAACACAGGAGCATAAAATAACATACATGCTCTTAACCACTGAGCCAACTCTGCAGCCTCCTATCCTATTCATATTAATCGCACACATTAATGAGTATCCCTATGGCATTTCTGTGCCAGCCCACATTACACTTTGATAGTGTTTATCCTCTTTTCTTCAACAAACCTCTTCCTAATAATAGGAACCTCCCTCCCCAGTTCCTAATAGATCCCCCTTCGCTTTTAAGAGATGTTCTAGTTATTGATGTTTCTCCAATAAAGAAAGGATTGAATGATGTTATAATCATTCAATCATATTAATTGCACAAATGCACGGGGTCCATTATGATATTTGCATCTACACATATATCATGAGGTGATCAAACCCGTCCTCCCCTCTATCACGTCACCCTATCGCCCCCTGTGCTGCCCACAAGTACCAGTCTGTTTCCCCTATATTCTGTGTTCTGTCTCAGGTCCCACTCCCAGATTTGCACAAAACAATGTGATACTTGTCTTTCTGGGTCTGATTTGTCTCCAAGTTCCACCCATTTTTACTGTCTCCAATGTATGTTAAAACTTTAATTCAAGCCCTATCATGGCTTCCCAGACACTTTCATATCCTGCTATTGAAGAAAAGCAGAAACAGTAATTTCTCAAGGTTGAGCACATCATTCTTTTTTTTTTTTTTTTTTTTTTTTTTTTAGCGTGTGCAGCTCCCTGGGTTGGATTTCCAATATTGTGAGGAAAAGCAACTCTCCTTGAGTGCTGTATACCAAGCTCAAGGCTTTCCTCGCTTCACCTAATCTCATCCCTCATGTAATTTCAATGTAAACAGCTCATTCTTCCTTTCTTAATTCTGTGCTATAAAGAATGATCTGGGTGATATTTTCCAACTTGTCCTAGCCCTGATGTTGGTGGGTGTCATCCTTCATATCTGGAGAGCGTCTGTAAAAGAGCCATAAATCCTTTTACTTGAGACATCCCTCAGGCTTAAGACTTTAGAAGTAATTGTCTGAGTCATACCACAAAAATCCATTGAGTTTAAGAGACTCGAAGAACCCCAAACATCCTTTGTCCAAGTCAGACTGGTGGAGGTTGGAAGTGCTACACAGGCAGAGTTCTCTTTACCAGGGTCAAACTTACAGGCTGAAGAGACACAATGGAGAGAAGGGGAAGGAACAGGAGGGAGGGAAGGGAAGAGGGAGGGGAAGAGGAGACAGTGAGACCGAGGGGGGAGAGATGGGGAGAGAGAGAGATCCAGCCCACGGTGCTCTTTATCTAATTAACTGAGGCCATGGACTTGAAAACAGGGTCTGTTCCTTTGGATAGAAGGACAAATGGGGAAAGAGCTGTGAACTGGGTATAAGTTAGACCCTACCACCTTTGAGGGGGACAAGAGTCTATGAGTCATGAGCTCACTACTGTAGAAACCAGAGGGGGGAAGTTGAGACAATTACACAAGTCTCCAAACTGAGGCTACTGCTTTGGCTTTTTAATGTGGCAAGGAAGGCTTTCTGTCTGTCAGTTTTTCTGTCTTTAATACTCCAGATCTGTTTGTCTTGTTTTCATTTTTATTCTGCTTGTTTGTCTCAGTTAGTTTATCCTACATCAAACCTAGACAATTTGATGCTCAGTTTGGGGATAAAATACAGTAGACACATCTTGTAGTTGTTCTACTGTGAAATTTTAGTTGTAGGCTGACTGTCCTATTGGGACAGGATGAAAATAAAGGTGCCTGTGGCTCTAAGCACATGGTATGCTACAAAGTCTACACTCTGGGCTGGAGAGGAGAGATACTTGGTAACAGCCCATTGTTACATATAACTGTACATACTTTATGGAAAAAGAAAATACTCATGAGATTGTGGCTTCTCTATGAGACCATGACCAGCTAAAAGGCCTGTTGTCTTCGTACCACTGCAGATGCTGTAGGGCACAAAATCAAGAAGAACCTGATGCCTTCATTATTTTGCTTGGCCCCCCTTCTCTATGTGTTCATACATCTTATGTCTGAGGGAAAGAAATTGTCTTCAGGCTTGCAGGACCTCATTCAGTGTAATTTCCCCAAAATATTGTGCAAAGTGGATTGCAAAGCTGATAGCAAAGCCTAGTTTTGATGCCTGGTGCTCTTACTAGAGCTGAAAGCAAATTCTTCCCAGTAAGATATAGTCTTCCCTCCTCTCAGGCTCAGTGTTGCCAGTCCATGACCTACTCAGCTTTCTGTGCCACAGCCACGAAAGACTACCTACCTGGGGACTCCAGATATCTGTGCTCCTCCCACCTCAGAACATTCTTCATTGGGTCTGCCCATTCTTCTTTGCCCTCCTATTTCTCTTTTAGTCAATTCCTACTTATCATTTCACACATGTGTCTCTCCATCAGGAAATCCTTTATCAACCCCTAAGCCAGTGACCATTTATTCTTCCATTTTATAACTATCTCCCTACCAGTCTGACTTAGAAGTTTTATGGGAGAAAGCAATGATGCAGTTTGCTTGCTATACCATCCTCCAGACCAGGTACATATATACATGTGCGTGCATATTTTCTGTTAGCATAGTCCAGTGGTTAAAAGCTTTGGACATTGACTACCTGAATTCAGATGCTACTTTTACTTTGGTAGGTGAATCTGATCATGCTCACCTGCAACGTGCACATACATAACAAAATTATACATCAGAATATTGTGAAGAAAAAATGCCTTCTATATGCAAATTGCTTATAACAGTATCTAACGAACAGTAGGCTCGCAATACACTTTAGCAATAGATTCAGAGTGAGCAATTCCCAAAGGGTGGAGACACAATGCACCCTTTGTATCCAAAGACAGAAGAACTGCTTTTTCCCATTTGCTTGATACTATTTTCTTAAATGTAAGTCTAGTGAGTTCCAGCTGCTAAATTGGGGTGCTCAGTCTCCCAGAAAAGCCCTCACAGGATGCACAGGCAGTACATTCACATACAAAATGACATTGAAGAAACAAATGAATCCATCCATATTTATGCAGACGATAAATTCTGGAGTCAGACAGCAATATAGTTTTGTGTAGGTATGATTTGGATACCTCTAAATGAAAGCTGGATGGATGTGGGCTTGCTGAGCTAGTCAGCCTCCCTCAACTGAAAGGCAATATGAAAATGATCCTTCAGCGAGCACTCATCTTCTTACTGCTCAGATTCCTCCTATTTGTTTCTTTGGGGGCGACTGTGATTCACTGGGAAGCATAATAGGCCTGCTATAAAACGAGGCTCTCATTAAATTGGTTTGTTTGCTACATTTTGCTCCCTTTGAGGCTATACCAGGAGCTGGAAGTGTTGGCTTTTTGTTACTTAGTGGATTCTCCAAACTTTGTTCAGTACTTCTGCATGTCTACCATGTGACCAGCATGAATAGGTTTCCTGTACTGAAAGAATTTACCCTTGACTTAGCCTTGGACTGGAATAACTTGTGGCAGTTATGTGACCTGGATTCATAGTATAGCATAGCATCCAAGTAGAGGATGCACCTGAGTTTAACTGGACCTGGATTACATGCAGCCGGGAATTCTCTTTTCCACTCCTTTCTTTACCTCCTATGCCCTCCTTGCTCTTTACATAGCAAGAACATGGCAGTGAAATTGTACACAGTTATGGCTTGCTGCTTCATCTAAGAAAGTACATCTTTACTATCTTGAACCCAATTCCAAAATTCCTGGCAAGAAAAGGGCTCTGACTGGCCATGGCCACCAGGCTCCCTTGGATTAAACAATCGAGCAATATCTAGAGATGTGGTAGAGAAATGACTGGCAGACAAAGCTGTACATCCAGCCAAGGTATGCACTACCCTGTCCCTATAAGTTTATGCCTTGGTCCCTGTCAAGCTTACCTCAGTTAAACCATAGATCTTTGCACTGAGAAGGTCAGATTCTGATGTGCATCAAGTCATTTGTAAGAAGCATACCAACACTATGTTTCTTTTTCAGCCATGTGATTAAAACTAGGTCATGGTATGAGAGTCATATCTGCAAAGCTCCAGCTGGTTGCATCATCTCCATAAACCTCTGGAGGAAAGATGTGGCTAACTCTAAGGAAATGAGCAAAGGCTCTCTCCCCAGAAAAATAATTCCAAGTCAGTAGACTCGTAGAAGATAAGTATTTTTAAATAATGTTAATGTGACTTTAATGTCTAAGTTTGCCTTATTACATTTTTAAATATTAGTAAGCATATTAATACAAATAAGTACTGAATATTTACTATTAACTAATTAATAGCAATTACTGATTATGTTTTAACTACTAAGCTATACACTTTATATACTTTTGTGTCATTCCTGTCTAAATCATACACAAACACTTGGAGAACTACATTCATTTTTAAAAATCTACTAAATTAGATATTAGAATATAAGAAGGAAGCTTTGAACAGTGAAAATAACAATAGCTAACATTACTCAAGCTCCTTCTCTTTTTCAAGCTTACCACACTGGCTTTCCCTCTCCTTGTCCTAACTGCTACCCTCTCGTAAGGGCATCATGGAGCAGAGGAGATCTTCTTTGTTTCATTTTTGAGTCAGGGTCTCTAGAGAGTCCTCACTGTCCTAGAACTCACTATGTAGACCAGGCTACAAACTCACAGACCCTCCTGCCTCTGCATCCTGAGTACTGGGAGTAAAGGCTTAGATGATCTTTAAGAAACTTGCAAGGCTAGAGAATTCTGTTTCTTAAAGGTACAGGTCTTGTATGCTGTAGCATAATCCCTACCTTTTAGCTGTTTTAGAATTTCCAACAAAGACTTTAATCTCTTTAGAGTTGATGTTGTGTGTAGTAAGAGATATGGGTCATGTTTCATTCTTCTACATATAGGCATCCAGTTTTCCAAACATCATTTGTTGAAGACATTCTTTCCTTCAAGGTATACTTTTATTGTCTGTGCTGCATAGTTTTATATCAACAGGAGACAAGCTCAAATCATCTGAGAGGATGAAACTTCAGGTAAGAAAATGCCTCGATAAGATGGAGCTATAGCCAAACATGTAGGCTATTTTCTTAGTTAGTGGTTGATAGGGGAGGGCTAGTCCATTGGGATGGTCCTGGGTTCTATAAGAAAGCAAGTTGGGCAAGCAATGATGAGGAAGCCAGTAACAGCACCCCTTTATGGCCTCTGCATCAGCTTACTGCCTCTAGGTTCTACCCTGCTTGAGTTCCTGTCCCGACTTCTGTCAATGATGAACAGTGTAAGTGTTAGACAAATAAACCTTTTTCTCCACAATTGCTTTTGGTATTTTATTGAAACAATAGAAACCTTAACTAAGATAGTGGTTTTGTCAAAAAATAGGCGTTTGCATAGGCATAAGTCTAGATTTTATATTCTGTCCCACTGATCAGCACATCTCATTTTGTCTAATACAATGCCATTTATATTGCTATGGCTTCATAGTATAACTTGAGATTGAGACTGGTAATCCTTCTAGAATTGCTCAGAATTGCTTTGAATACCAAAGGTCTTTTATATTTCCAAGTAAATTTCAAGGCTTCTGTAATAATATTGTACACATTTTTATTGAGATTGCATTGAATCTAAAAATTGTTTAGGTGTACCATTTTCACATTATTGATTCTATCAACACATGAACATAGGAGATCTTTGCATTTTCTAGTGTTTTTTTTTATTTCTTTCTATACAGTTTTAAAGTTTTCATTGTAGAGATCTTCAATCTCCTTGGTTAAGTTTACTCCAAGGTTATTGATTTTTCACATATTCATTTTTTTATCCCACCACTTTTCTGCATGTTTCCACCAGTTCAGTTCAACGTGTCTTCTAGTGGAATCTTTATGGTCTTATGTGCATAGAATCTTATCATCAACAAACAGACACACTTAGATTCTTTTCATATTTGCATCAAGTATCCATGGATAGTCTCAACTCAACAACCACCCAGATGGTCCTATTAAACAAAATGAGTAATGCAAACTAACTAAAAGTCAAGAACTGGGTAGGCAGGAGAGATGGAGTGGAAGAAAAGGTAGAAGAGGGTGGGAGAAGAGAGTAAATAGACGTGTATGAAACTGCCAAAGAAAGAAAATTTAAATGCAGGATCTGGCCAATTTGGAATCTTTTCATTTATATCCTTCCAGAATTGTGTTCTCCCAAAAGCAGTTTGGCAGATAGATTGGTCCAGATCTGACTACACTCTCCATCTCTTGTATTGTTTGTGAAATGGTAAGGTCCTGGGTGCTATGAGTGTTCACAATTCCTAGCTTTTTGTAATTTGGTGTTCTGGAATGGTTCAGACTAAATCTATTGATCAGTCAAGAAGTAGCTGTATGGTACAGGGTCTGCAGTCTCTGAAGAGTCATGAGTAAAACCAGAAGATCAATGAACTTTGATGGGGAAACCACAATGTTAAATTCACTATCCTCCAACTAAAATGGTTAACTCCTTCAATTATGTGTCAGCACAAAACAGCAACAGTGTTAATAGAATCTGTGACTTTGTTAGCAAAAAAGTTTTATTTAGTTAGTTATAAATAAAAGACTTTCATATTGTATTACTTAATGTAGTTATCTCTAACTATTGTTTATAATCATTGTTACTTTGGTCTTATGGATTAGTAACTTAATTCATACATCAAAATGGTATTTGTTATTGTATCACCAATATGTTTTAAAAATATCTTTATAACCTAAAGATTTGTCAATGTATTTTACTACAGTTGTCTTTCTTTGTAGTCCTGTATTCAGAGTACACACACACATCCAAGTTTGA
>JADRCD010207289.1:0-16350 GCA_019843815.1 Montemys delectorum
TGCTAAAGACGTGGTGATTTCTTTCCTCAACATAGTTCTACATTATAAATACCACAAAGGAAAAAAGGAAGCTGGTGTTTTAACTGACCACTGGTGAGTTAGTTGTGCTTATGGCTAGATATTCTAACATAATCTATCAGGGCTTGTTAATATCAATTCTAGACAGGTTACATTTCTACGTTTGATAAAGCAGAACATAGATAAATAAATAATAGAAAAATATCTGGCTGATCCGTGATTTCAAGCAAATTCTAAAGGCATAAAATTAGATCGTGATTGCATCTTCATGCACTAATATTATTAACTTTTAAGTAATGCAAAATGTGGATTCTGAAAAAAATGATTCATGTGGCATGTTATAAAGAATATAAGCTTTGAGAGTCTGAATTCTGCTCCTTGTAGAATTCTAATTAGTGCCAATCAGAAGCTGCTGGCTTTGGCCTCCTGACTTCCTGAAATCTGAGGTATAGAGACTCTTGGCCTTTTCCCACAGTCAATTCTGATAACTGGTATTTATTGAGTGCCAATAAGGGCAAGACTGTTTAGAAGAAATAACTTAGTACAGGGAAGCCAGCATCTTGGTGACAGGTAAGATTAAGAACTAAAGAGTGGATGTTACAGGTGATGATGCGAATTCATAACCACATAATAATAAAGAGGCAGAACTACACTTCTAAGGGAAGACAAGACACTTTGTAATTTGGTCTCATGGATAAATATGTTCTGAAGGAAGACAAGCTTAAACTGAGAACTTGCTGGAGTTTTGTAATTAGTAATTTTAAAAGTCTTTCCAGCTTAAGGACAGATGTTTCCTAGTAAGGAGCAGTGAGAAGGGGAGGATGACAGGTTCTGTTGAGATAGTTCAGTCAGGAAAGCGCTTGTTATGCATTGAGGCTGCTGGCCAGCCAGTCTAGCGGAATCAGAGAGGTTCAGGTTCAGCTGCAAACCCTACTCTGGACATAATATGGAGGGAACTAGAGGAAGATATATGAACATGCCTTTTGGTCTTACATGCACACGCACATGAATTCATATAACAATGATAAGCAATGACAAGTTGAAAATACTATATTCAAGAAGCAGCATTGCATATTTAAAGCAATGCTTTATAATAAATGTTCATATCTTCAAATGAAATTGTCAATAAACTTATAAGAAAACCGAAAGCTAGTTCATCTGTTTGTATATTAAGTGGGGGATTTCAAGTGTTTATTTTGATACATACGTTAAAACAGCAGAAGTGTACCTTTCTGAATAGTTTATTGTTTTAGTAGATGCAAAAGATTGCAGTGAGTTGGACACCTGGGAGTTCCCTAGAGTGACCAGGACTTAAATCTGTATGGAAGAGGTTTTTCAAGGGTTTCTGTATTGTTTTTACTCTTGTTACTATACTTTCTCAAGTGTAATGCTGCAGCCTTCTGTTTATATGTTCTAGAAGCTAAGTTGTAGATGGCTGGAGACTACAACATTAAGGTCAGAGTCAGCACTTGGGCTCCTCTTCTTAACCTCATGCATTTTTAATTAATGATTTTCTTGTCTTCTATTTATTATTCACTGTTGCATGTAATTAAATAAAAAAAAAAATCCATGCTAGCTCCGGCTGGGCTCTAGAATCAGTTGCTGCCCTTCCCTCCTTGCCCGATGCTGAAAAAAAAAAAACGGCTGTCTGGGCCTGGTTGCCCAGGCTGGCTTGTTAAGCCACCCAAACT
Source organism: Montemys delectorum (assembly GCA_019843815.1). Classification (NCBI taxonomy): domain Eukaryota; kingdom Metazoa; phylum Chordata; class Mammalia; order Rodentia; family Muridae; genus Montemys; species Montemys delectorum. The sequence continues at coordinate 1,710 of JADRCD010207289.1, forward strand.
TGTCCTTCCAGAAAATGCCTGGAGTTGCCATTTGCACTCCACAGGCCATCCACCCCTCAGTGGTTGGTCTGCCGACTGCCAACAGATAACCACATCACCAGCTCCTATGCTAGCTCTCCTGGTCTCCGCTTGCTGCTTGTCTGGAACATCAATGGCCACCTCATGAAAGGAAAACACTAGAGGCTTTTCTATTTTAAAACTGACCAAAGGCGGGACGAAGAATATCCTGCCTCATCCTCCTTTGACTACGGAGGCCAAGAACTATTGGTGCCCTGATATACCTACATGCCTGTAGTTCCCAGGTGCTCCCCATCTTCTCTGGTTTGACTCTGAAAAGTCTCCTTCCTCTCTTCCTGTCCTGCCTGGAAATCCTGCCTTCTCTTTCACCCAGCAATTGGTTTCTGCCACCTTCATTAGCCAACCAACAATTAGGGAAACAATTAGGGAAACTCCTTCTACAATTCACCACTGTCTTCAGACTATTTTTTCAAGAATCTAACTCCCTTAGTGGGTTCTATGACCAGAGAAGTCACTATGTGCTTTCACAGAGTTAGGACATAGCACTGTAGGTAGAAGCCCCAGAAAAACACAAGTCAGAAGGATGTACCCTTTCTTTGCTGTTGCCTGCTGAAGATGGACTTATTTGTCTCTGTGTCTTTGTCAATATTTCCATTGCTGTGAAGAGACCACATGACCACGGTAACGTTTTAAAAGGAAAACATTTCATTGGGGCTGGCTTACAACTTACAGGGCTAGTCCACTCTTGTCATTGTGGGAAACATTGTGACTTGCAGGCACATGTGGTGCTGGAGAGATAGCGGTGAGTTCTACATCTTGATCAACATGCAGCCCACTGAACTAGGCTTAAGTATCTAAGACCTCAAAGCCTGCCCTTGCAGTGACACACTTCTTCCAACAAGGTCATACCTACCTCAACAAGACCATGCCTCCTAATAGTGACACTCCATGTTGGACTAGTATTCAGAAACTTGAGTCTGTTAATTCTTATTTAAACCACTACATTCTGCTAACCTAGTTAATGCTCTCAGAACATTTCGTGAACAACTGTTGTTATAATCTCTGATCCACCATTGTTATTCTCCTCTGTGATTTTTTTACGTAAGGATTAATAATGACTTCTTCTTGTTCTTTACTGCCAACTTGACAAATTTTGGGGAGAGATGGGATAAAAGAAGTTATCTCTGCTGCATTGAAAGATGTGTTATGAATGTAATTTGTTTTCAATTTTCTTATAAGCCTATGAGTTCATCCATCTAAGAGATGTGAGGATTACTATTCAAATGTGATCACCAAAAGAGTTTGACTCTTACTGCTATATTTTGTTGTTGGTTCCATGAAGAATAAAGGAATACTAAAACACAAAATTCTTAACTTTGAGTGATGGATGTCATTTTGAGTCATTTCCTTTAAAATAAACGTTTCAAATGATTTTTTTTCTGCTAAATATACTGAGTATATGCATTTTATATCCCCTAGTGAAAAGAGAATATTTCTGAGAGTAGGGCATTGGTTCTCTGTTTAAGAGTTCTCTACTAAAAGGAAGCCTTGAATGACCATCTGGGTATCTGCTACATGCATTCATGCACACATGCTTACCCACACAACAAAACAAAACAAAACAAAACAAAACAAAACAAGACACCTTATTGAGACATCTGATCTGTTAGGGTAGCCTGAGATAATGATAGTCTTACTGGAGTTTAATTAACATGGTGGAGTTTGGAATATGAGCTAAATATAAGACAAATTTTGCTTGGAGACCTTGGTTCAAAATAGTCTGCAAATAGGAAATTCTTAAATGGTGCACACTGCCTAATGAAAAAAATCCTCACATCCTCCTATGCTATTCCTACTGATACTCTCACCAGCCGGTTGGGCAGATGGATATGACTTATCTCTTCAAAAGTGCTTAAGTAGCTTTGGATGACATTTTCATAAGAACGTTTATTAGCACGAAAGAAAATATTTAGTCTGGAGAAAGGTAGACTCAGGGGTCTGCATGGTACCATGTTTAAACAATCTGAAGGAATGTTGAGTTGGCCAGGGGAAGGCTTGAACTGCACGAGAGGAGAGTATAGAATTAAGATCAATGAAAAAGAGGTACGCGGCGGCAACATTAACGGCAAAGAAGAACATTTTAATAATTAAAGCACAGCTTGGGAGGAATCGTTCCTGAAAGGTGAACATGCCTTCTGAGGCAAAGGTGAAGGGCTTCGTGGGAAAGCACCTGGAGAAATCAATCCCTTAGTAATTGTCTTCACCTGTAGGGACTGACAAGCCAAAACCCAACTGTAAGTGGAAGTAGTGATTGGGACCCTAGAGAGAACAGCTCATTTCAAAAGAAGCTTGCATTTGTTTGTTTTAAATCTGGCAGGGACGGGATAAAGACCTTGTGCCTGGGCCAGCTTGCAAGGACATGGCTACCCTCACCGGGATGTCAGCGTGCCAGGAGAGAGCCCTATAGCAACCGCACAAAATGAGCTCTTCCCTACCTCTCTCTGCTCTGTTTCCCTCCAAGCTCCTTTTTCTGCTCTACTGTTTCCTCCTCTTTCTTCCTTTTTCTGTTAAATCAAAACACCTTGTACATGTCTTTTTTTATGTACATGATATGAACATAGATGGCCATACCAGATCACAGAAATCTACGTCTTTCCCTTCAAGAAACTTCTGTCTTGCTAGAGGAAACATACCATCTCCTTGATCTCAAATCATAGGTTTACAGATGTTAAGATGTTCAGGAGGAGGAGATTTAGGAGCAACAGTGAAATCAGATTGTTAGATACATGCGGCTTCTGAATGGAAATATTGTTTAATGGAGGTGTAAATCTAGATGCAAGCAACTTTTACAAGAAAAGAAGGAGGGCCTTACTATGAAGGGAAAAAAGAGAAAGACCTCAGCACAGTTAGAAACGAAGAGGAGGTCAGTGTGCCTGCAGCCAAGTTCCTACAGGCAAGCGACACAGCCTGATTTGAGGTTGGAACATTCAGGAGCTGAGTCAAACTTCTGTGTAGAGATCTGATTGATGGAAAGTCAGTGCCGGGGTCGGAACCTCCTGCAGTGGTCCAGGTGGAGCATATGCATGTGAGGATCCTTTTCAACAGCATTTAGCATGACATCTTTTTTATACTAAAATGATAGATTATCTACCATTATTATTTTGTAATTTTCGTCACATATTCATGGTCTCGGACAGCATAAAAATAATAAGTAGTCTCTGGGCTGACCCTGACCTTGCCCTCTTCTTAGCTTCCTTGCTTACTGCCTGCGTGAACATGGGCAATTTAGCCTTAGATCCATCATCTGTAAAGTCAACTGAACATCTGTGTCTTACAGCTATGTAAGACTGTAAAAATAGTGATGGTCATTTATGAGAAGAGCCAAGTCTATTGAATTAAAACATGTCTATCTTCTAAGTACGTATTTATTGGCGAAAATGTGATATTTTAATTAATATATTTTATTATTTTTATAATTATATTTATTATTAATATATCACACTTTGTGATAATCAAGCCAGCATCATTAGCCTATCCATCACAGTATTTGTCCTTTCTTTGTGGTAACATTTTCAGAGTCTTCTGCTCAACTGTTTAGACATTCCAGCACATTATTATACGTGCTTACCCTACTGTTTTTTCTCCTACTCCTTGTAACTTCTTTCCTGTTGGCTAGCCTCTCCCATCAACTTCTCCTACACATCTCCCAACCTTCTACTCCTATGAGACCAGCTTTTAGAGATTTTGTATGGAGTGTTACCATGTAGTTTTTGTCTCACTGTGTATAGCTTAGTCAACATAGTGTCTTTTGAAATGCTTGCTATTTACATGTATCTTTAAGGAGGTGTTTAAGACTTTGTAGATATTGTTATAAGAACAAAAGATTTTCCGGATTACCGTCATTGGAATCTTAAGTGGTCTAGCACTCTGGAGTTGCAAATGTACTCCAGCATTCACCTGACTGTGAGATTTTTCTTTGACATTTTTCTGATGCTGTAAGTCTGTCCAATATTTACATGTTGTTCACTTGCATGTACTTGTGACTAATAGGAACACATACATATCACCGAATTTTTCTTATGGTAACATTTTTAGTGTTCCATAGGCAGTATTAGATAAATTTTAAATACATATAGTTGGTCCATATGTGGAAATAATATTTGATTGTAATCAAAAGTTATGTATAATTTTTTGGGGAATTGTTCAGTAAATATGTGATTTACTATTAGTTATTCCACGTTCTAGTCTAAGAAGAAATTATTTTATTATTTTTCAAGATTCTTTAATAAAGTACTTCTTCAAGTGTAATAACCCAGACATGTCTAATCAAAGTGAACCAGCTCACCATCTGCTCCCAGTTCTGCTATTTAGTCAGGGATAACGCTAAAAATAGCCTATCAGAGTTTCAGTTAGGCAAATAAAACAAACAACGAGACCCAAGCGACACATGCACTTATTAGCAACGCTTAAATTGGTATCTATATGGATACATGAAACAAATAACAATTAATGACAAATAGAAAAGCAAAAAGGAGGCTAAGAAATAGGAGGAGTTGGGAAGTGGGGAGAGGCATGTTGGGAACAATGGGAAGGTAGTTATAATCAAAATATATTGTAGAAAGTTATCGAAGATTAAATGAGAAATTTAAATTAAAAAAGAATATCACCCATGTAGACATGGTCCTTCTGTATTATACCAAATGAATGTATTTAATACAAATCTTTTGTCAGTTAAAGATATTTTACAATAAAATAGCCATGTGCTGAAGTTTACTGAAATAATGAATTACAATCTCTATAACAAGTTCTTTTATATGTAAGGCACATGTACTGGTATTTTTCCTTCATTTTCTCCAGAGGATGGAATCCTTTATGAACCTAAGAGGAAGAAATAAGAGGCTTACCAATTTATATGCTGGATACAAACTATCTGACTAAGCTTTGTTAGCACTTTAGGTTTTCAGGAGTAGGAGTACCTCTTCATGATGCACATAAGGAAGCTGGCCAGGTCTGGGCTTACATCTTGAGTAATGGCTTAGGGAGCTTACAGGGGCAATTAGAAATAAAGATTTGTCCATAATATTCCTGCCCATTAACTATATGAAGACTGGGCCAAATCACCTTTTTATAGGTAAACAATAACATGCTTTTCCCTATGGAGAACACATGATATGCACGTTATAGTCTACCTGAGGGTACTCCTTTGTCAGAATCATACATCATTAATGATTGTTCTAACATTGTTTTCACAAAATGATAACGGCAGTGATTTGAATCTCTTTTCTCTTGTTGCTAATGTAGGCCGCTACTGTATAGCTCTTAGTCATCTTGTATTCTCTGAACAAACTCTCCTGGCTCTCCATTTTTGCTGTGATGCTGCAGCAGGTCAAACACTCCTCTTATTCCTGTCTCTTCTTATCTATTCTGATACTCTTGGTATTCCAAGCTGAGAATCAATCATCTTCAAATTTGGCTAGAAATCTTTGCATAAGTCATGCTCATATTTATATGCTTTCAAAATGAGAATATAAAGAAGCAGCAATTTCATTTTATGGAAAGTCTTACATTTTCCTTTTGAGTTATAGAATATAAAGAAGATATAATCAACAAAATCAGCTTTCGGGACTGCATCTTCTAAAATTAGCTTGATACAATATGGACATAAATTATCTAACTTGATTATCAAAAAAGAAAGAAAAATGCCACTTTGCATTCATGTTTCCACTTTTATATTTTAGCTTACTTCATAGTAGTCACTGGGGGATTGTATTTTTAAACCAAAGTATTTTTCCATTGCGTTTTTAAAAAAGGATAAAGTTATAAAAACTGTACCAACAACACTGAAGCAGTTCAAGATCCAGTAGGATCTTTTAATTTTTAATTCTACTTCAGTAGACATCTCCAGTTTTCACTTTTCTTTTTTGAAATTTTTATGGATTCTTTGTGAATTGCACATTATGCACCCCAATTGAACTCATCTCTCCATACCTTTGTAATTGCCCTCTGACCTTGCAACCTCCCTCACCCAAAGAAAGTGAAAATGATAATTAAGGCATAAACAATACAAATATCCCCCTGGAAGTTATATTATGTTACAGTGTGTCCACAGTATTCCCTTTTGCATTGTTCTATATTGTTCCTTGAAAATATTTATTGCAACGAGTCATTGGTCTTGTTCGAGGACTCCAGCTTCTGCTACACTATTAATACTAAATCCTCACTGGACATAACTGGATCCTCTTGGATATCCTGTTTTTCCTGTATCATGGACATCCTGCAGCTGAGGATCAGCAAGACCTGTCTCTCCATGCACTCCAAAAGTTGATAGGTAGGGTAGATGTTGTGGTGGGCCGACCCCAAACCTTCCTTTGGGCTTGGGTAGTAGCCCAGTTGTTCAGCCCATCAGCTCTCCTGCACCCACAACACCAGGTGGAATTCTCCAGTGCTGCAACAGCACTCCCCCAATTCTGCAACCAGGAAGGGACAGAGCCAGCCACCCATGCTTTCCTGTCCTTGCCCATGCCACCTTGTGTCACCTCACTGGCATAAGGAATTACAGTAAAATAACTTGGAAATTGGCAAGTTACATCCAAAAGTGACTCACATTCCATCCCTGCAGTGAAGTCACTATAGCCGGATACAGGTATCTGATGTCTCTTAAGAAGTATAAAATTTCCAGATGCAATTTGTGCAGTAATTTATATGAATGGGATGGGTGTTAAGTCTGGTACTGGGAAGGCAGAGGCAGGTAACTGGCAAGTTTAACTGGGCTTAACATTTATATCATTCCAAGCAAAAATACAATTAAAAACAAGAAAATAGAATGTGAGGTCAGCGTACAGGACAATAAAACATTATAATGCTTGATGAAATTTTCCATAAGACACTGTAGTGGTTCATTTACATCCTTATATCTAAACTGTTAAGTCATACCTTTATGAAATCATTTTAGAGATAAGCAGTGATAAATTAAATTTTGCATCTACAATTCCATTTTTAATAGCTAGTGAACAACCAATGAACTGAGGAAATAAAAGGTCTTAAAATAGAATATGTTAAGTAAATATTTGCTAATTGCATTTTATAAAAGAAGATTTTTCATATAATATCAAAAGTACAAAAGTTTAGTAAAAAAATCAAATAAGAGCTTGCAATGTCATAAATCTATTATATAGTTTATAATTTGATTTTAAAATTAATGTTTAATAATGTTTCATGTGCTATTTCTTTTTTTCTTTTTTTAAATTTTTTCCTTTTATTGGATACTTTCTTTATTTACATTTCAAATATTATCTCCTTTCCAGGTCTTCCCTCCAGAAACCCCCTATCCCATCCCTCCTCCCCCTGCCTCTCTGAGGGTGCTCTTCTACCCATCCACCCACTCCAGCCTTTCAGCCCTGACATTCCCCTACACTGGGGCACTGAACCCCCTCAGGCCCAAGGGCCTCTCCTCCCACTGATGTCCAACAAGGCCATCACTCTCTGGCACATATGCAGTCGGATCCATGGGTCCCTCCATGTGTACTATTTGGTTGGCTGTCCAGTCCCTGGGAACTCCAGGGGGTCTGGCTGGTTGACACTGTCGCTCTATCGATGGGGCTACAAACCCCCTCAGCTCCTTGAGTGCCTTTTTCAACTCCTCCATTGGGGACTCCATTGATTGGCTGTGAGCATCCACCTTAAATATCAGAGATAGTATTGAAAAACCTAGAAATCTATGTTATGGCACTTTTTAATTTTAGAAAAATGTTTAGAATTTTTAGAAAAACAGGTTTTCCAACATCAGGTGTTTTTAATAGCATGGCAGTCAAATAGAAATTCACATATTGTTTAATATATTTATCAACTTGAAGTCCTGATGCGACGTAAGCAGACGAATGGAACCGAATCTCAGGTGTGCTGCCAGGAGCAGTGTGAGTCATTCTGGAAGTCATGTGCTCATACTATGCTCCAGTCTTAAGCCAGTTTTCCTATCACCACAGCAAAAAGTACTTACCAGTTTTTGATAATAATATGGGCAAAATTTGATTAGTATGTTAATTATATGAATCAATTGTGCTAATTTTATACAGCACGATAGAAATGCAGACGAGCATTTGCTTTAGAAGTAGGGAGAGACAATAGCATACATATGCTGCAAATCAAGCTGCAAACCACAGAGAGCAGTCAGTGCTGCTGTCCGTGGTGATTCCCCTTGCCAAGCATGACTTTTCAGACTGATGGTGCATTCCTAGAGTTTTTTTCCTACTGAATGACTAATTAGTTAATTAAAATAAAATGTAAGGTAATAAATGCCAAGCATCCCAGTCTCCCTTCAAGTCTGCTGTGTCACAAAGTAAACCTTTTGTAAGTCCTTCTTCAGTATAGTGCATTTCTTGGTTGGCCTTGCACTCTGGTTTTAGCTTCTTAGTTGGTTTCGATGCTATTTTTGCGAAGCTATTTCTTACTAGTTGTTCAATACCAAGTCCATTCTTAATGTTCTGAATGGAGTGATGATGAAAGAATGTTTTCTTTCTGTATCGTGACAGGGATGAAAAGGGCTAGGAAATGTTTATAACTTAGTATTTGCTGAGGACAGAGCATACCCTTTCATTTCAGCTTGATTTCGTAAAATGTCAGGAGGGAAGGTAGAACTGAGGGAACTTATGTGAATGACATTCAGATGCAGCTTTGTGTTACAGAGGCTGAAGAACTGACCTTGCTAACCAGACTCAAGGAGTCCTACTGCCCAGAAAAGTTACTGTGCTGTTCCAGTCAATGCAGGAAAAATGATGGTCAATGCTAGTACACTTGTTTTGAAATTTTTTTATAGTATTTTCATGATCAAGCCAATTTTTTCTGCAAAAATATGCTAAATATTGTAATAAATAGTAATTGTGTTGACATGGCATCACATCAGAATTTCATGTTGTTAACACTGCAGTTATCAGGATCTCAAACTGGAGTGTCATCTCTGAAGAGGATCTTTAATAGGCACATTATCCCACTCTTCTATGTTTTCATTTCCAATAAAACAAAATTCCAATATAAATAGAGATTTCAGCATGGTAACTTGGGATAATCAATGTAGTAAGCAAAGTCAACTCTGAATAAGCTACGTAGTGTCACATGTATCCAACACTTCCAGCCCCACTGTGCATTCTGTGTGTTAGGTTCTATTTCTGATTAAATGTGTGGTGTTTATATTGTATGCATTTATATATGTATTGTTTGTTTTTACTGTTGTTGCTCACTAGAATATTCCTAGGTTATGTTAGAATACACTCAGGTAAAGTTAAGTCCACCTAAAAAAATTTTTCCTTGAGTGCCTAAAATGTCCCAAGTGGTAATATAAGGTTGGAGACCCCAGATGAAAACGTGTTCACTGCTTTCATGAGGTTTACCTGCCATTTAAAAAGAGACACCTGAAGCTCATATTTACAGTGGGCAAAATGTTACAGGCAATGTCTGCAGAGGATTCCCCCATGGAAATGGACTGTGAAATACAGAGTAAATGAAGGAGACTCCTAAAGAGTAGAGCCTGCCACGTGCTGTCTCTTCCACTGTATTCTGTTCATCTGCTCACTCAGCCTCTCTTCTTCCATCCCCAGCTGCTCAATATTAATGAGTTCTCATTGTGCTGCAGGTCAGTGTATTGAGTCAGGAGAATTCAGGATCTCTCACATTTTGGAGTGTAGGATCTAGTTAGTGCAACCCTCCATATACATCCTTTTAAAAAAATCTAATTTTATATGAAGTTCATGAATTTGTCTTTATAAGTGCATACATAACTTCATGACTATGAAATTAAAAAAAATTTCAATTTATCCTCATTGTGTGTATGTATATGTATGTGTGTGAAAGAGAGGTCTGTGTATATGCTGTGCAATTATGTGTATAAGTGTATGTATAACAGAGAGAGAGGTGATTCGTGTGTGTGTGTGTGTGTGTGTGTGTGTGTGTGTGTGTGTGTGTGTCTGTGATGTCTGTGTGGGCTTATATGTTGGAAAATGTGAAGGTCACTCAAGAACTTTGTGTGGTTGGTCTCCTATCCAGTTGTAATGAGTTCCAGGAGCCAAATTTATAAGACCTGAATATTATCTCCTGGACCATGTCCTATGTGACATTTTCTATCAAGTGTGTTTTAAACTACATATTGCTGAATTTTATTCATAATATGCAAAACCTCATATTTTCATGGTGGCATAGTCCATTTTCTTTTTCAGTCATAGTTGAGAATGCCGTTTTATTTTCTACTTTCTGATCATTCTTTTAATTTTATTCATTATCTTCTTTCCTCAATTTTAACGGATAAGTTCTTACTCTGTAGGTTAGCCTGGGTTTATACTCTCTATATAGCACAGGTAGGGCACATCATCTTATTTTAATATGTGATTTATTTTATTTTATTTTATTTTTATTTTCCTTCTTTCTTTCTTTCATTTTTCTTTTTTGTAAAATTGGCTTATTCCCAAATGAATGATAAAATCTTATACACAAATCAAACTGCTTTTAAAATAAATTTCTCTGAGATTTAGTATCAGTTAATTATGTTAAAGATTTTATGAATCTGATCCTTCCATTTCTATGTATAATGCTTTCTGGTGACTCTCACTCTCACGTCAGGGACAGCAGAGTTAGGGATTTTTATCTTCTGTTTCAAAAGAAACTACTAATTATACTTTAAATATTTTTTAAAAGTTACTCTGTAGTCTTCTATTAAAGTTAAAGTCATATCTGCTTAATGTATGAAAATTTAAAAAAAATCATCACTTCTTTCCCATGCTTTCACATGTCTGTGTCACACAGATGATTCATGTAATACTATATAAAATGAACTGATACATTTTACTTTGAAATTATACATTTTCAATTATATTTTAGCATACCATATTTATGAACACTGAGAGAAACTTCTATATAACACTATTTTTAATATTACTAATTAACATTATCAAGAAGCCAAATCTTTGTCATTTACTAGTACTTGTTTCATTTATGCTCTCTCTGGAGAGATATTTGGGTATCTTTGAGTATATTTGGGTATATATTTTTTTAAATTAACATGAAACTATATCAGAAATCACATTATTTTGCTTCAAATGCAAATTATACTACAGAGTTATAAAATCACACAAAATGCGAAGAAAACCCAATCTGTAAAAGACGGTCTCAACAATACTGTCAGGCAACATAAATTATGAAGTGTAGGTCCATGAGGTCATATACACAGAAGAGCTTCCCACATTCCACTTCTAAGACACTCGAGAAAGGAAGATTTCAGATCAAGGATGCATTTAACTTTCCACACTACTTGGGGGAAACCATTAGGAACAGCACAGGGAATAAGTAATTCAGTACAGCGCTTCAAAACTGAGATGACCCCGTGTGCTAGGACTTAGAATCACTGACAGAGATCGTGGTACAGCCAGCCGTATAGAAAGGGCTAAGAAAACCCATATGTGAAGGCTTTTGATAATCAAACCTAGGAGCTTGGTTTTGTGTTAACACCTGTTTATTTTATCTTATTTCATTTCATTTCATTTTAAAATCTTAAACGAAGAGCCTGTGGTTTATTTAGCTCCAGCAGGAAGAATTTTACCATATAGAGAACACTCAATAAAATATCTGTGTAAAAAATAAACTAATGAAAACCTGATTATAATTGCACAGAATATAAAGCTTTACCCATACATTTCTCAAAAACTAGTTTTATGAAAATGGAGGAATATAATATTGCATATAATTTTACCATAGGCTACATAAAAACATTTTTTTTTATTTTTAAATAGAAACATAACCAAGGATGACACTTAACAAAATTAGTATCATTATGCGTATTCACTTAGAAGTGTTTTGAAAAAGCATGGTTGAGTATTATGTGTTGGTGAGTGTAATGGCAGAAGAATCAATTTACCAGGACCCTGTGGTTTGCATAGGTTAGAGTTGTGAAGGATCAGTGTGATTCCTGCTAAGGTGTCATTGTCTCTGAGGTCAGCAAGGGTTAGTGGAGTTGTCCTGTTTGCAAACATCTGTCGGCTGTTGCTGGGTACCATGATTTCAGTTAGTGTTATTCAATAGAATATTTTCAGATATTCCAGGCAAGCTGAGAGTTATGTATAAAAAATATCTTCAGGTCTGTCTCCTAACATAGTTTTCTTACACAAAGAATGAAATTTTAATTTCTGAACAGAACTTTCATCATTTTCAGAAAATCTTGCGCTCTGCTTCCTAACTTTTGTTAACTAGAAGTGTGTTCTTCAATCAAATGCTGGATAAACAGGTTCCCATGGAATAATTGGGAGTAACTTAAGAGTAAGAGGTATGTCTCACATACAAGGATTTCCTAAGAGCATGCTTTCTGTCTTGAGTGCCTGTGGAGGGATCTCAGTTCTCTCTGAGCTCCTCATCTTGACTACATACTTAATAGAGGATTTTCACCTCAGTAGACAGTGAGAACTACATTCAAGGAATATAAAACCTTTGTCTCATGGAATGCTGTGTGTTGACTGAACAACTTTTAGCTTAACTTTTGTGTGCCTCAATTCACATTTATTTTACTGAGGGCCTTACACAAATCAACTTGCTTAATTTACAAACAAATCTGGGAAGCAACACCATCACAGCAACCTCATGTCCTATGTTAGGCCCTGCAGTAGGTGACATGAAGAAATTTGCACACACAGCAAATGTATGCACCGAGGAACCGGCTTTTGTTTTCCCAGCTTTGCCTGATTCTATGGAATACTATCTGTTTTGGGGGCATTTTCTTGAGAATTGAGTGAGATGGTTTCTGAAGACATATTTATGAAGGACTTTTGTCTTTGCAAATATACTTTTAAAATGTCTAGATTTTTAAATAATTTTTTTTTAATAAAAACAAAAAAGATCGCTTGGTAGGCAAAAAAAAAAAAAAAATCACCTGTAACAGTAAAAATAATTAGATGTCACAGAGTTGTTGGAGCCCCACATTCCACATGAGTTATTTTATGGAATGTTGGGTCATAAATAGTTGAATCTCTGAATTAGAGAAGAAAATTTATTCAGGATTTCACTGTTTTTGCACACCCAAATTTGAGTTTCAACAGACTATGCTGAGATGGAGGGGTCATATTGGGAAGAATGACACCTTCAAGAACTAAAGATCCTGTTAATTATTTAATGGTTCAGGAAAATGCCATAAAAGGCTAAAAGTTTGTAACAGGAAATCGATTTAATTTTACAAATTTTTATAAATATCACCATAATGGTGCTAACATATGCCTTCTGATTACCAGGTCAGGACATGGCATCATAATTGGTTTGCGGCCATTCATTGTCTAGCAGGGAGGAATGCCAGGGCACCAGGCAGAGGACAGCTGTGCCAAAGCCGATTTCCACATTACTACTGAGATCTCTGCTAGTGGTTACTTTTCTTGCATATGATGATTAATCTCAATGTTTAACCTCTGATCTAGAATCACACAAATGATAATCCCAGGGGTATACATACGGATCATCTTTCCTAGTCTGATTGAGTGGGAAGACCTGTGGGTAGTACTAGTCTCTGCACTGGAGTCCTACATTATAAAAGGAGAAAGTATGGTGAGCAAATCATACATCACTTTCTGCTTCCCGACTGCAAATACAATATGACCAGCTGTGTACGCCTCCACTGCTTTAAATGCCCCACCATGATGTATTATACCCTGGAACTGTAAGCCAAAATAAACTCTTCCTTCTTTATTTGGTTTTTATCAGGATAATTTGTCATAGCAACAGAAACAAAGCTTTGAGGGTCTGCTTTTGTAAATTGAAATAGAATTTTCCCAAAAGAAATTCTAAAAGCAGTAATGTTTAAGGATGTATGGTTATATGTACTTAAAAATAGTTTATTTGGTGTAAATTTGTTTTGTTTAAAATTAACGATTAAGCGTTCTGAGATAAGCGTGGTGAAATATAAACAGTAAGTAGAAAAACAGATTTACATTACAAATACAGGTGACACTGGTCATTTTCCAATTCAGCGAGTCAATAATATGTAACGATACTAGGATAAAAGGTAGATTCCATAACAACCTGTAGATCGATTTCAGTGCATTTGGAGTTCTTGTTGCGTCTGTGTGAGAACACTGGTAGGTAACTAGATAGATAGTTCAGGAGCTCAGAGAGAAACTGAGAGTGACACCGTCATTTTATTTCCTGCATGAGCTGGAGACTCTGGCTAGCTACATTCCTAACATTATACTCAGCAGATGCTCAGTACGTGGACAACAATGGAACCGTGGTTTGTTTATGTATGGTCTCCTTGTCCCCACTTAAAAGTAATCGTTGACTTACATGAGTTCGTAAAAAGTTTGTGTCTCCCTTCTCCTAGAATCTCGACTATTTTTACAAAGTGAGATAAGTGTGGTGGTAAAAGTTACATGTCAATACATTTCATTCAGCTGGCACCAGTGCTCGGAAATAAAAACAAGTGGAAACTTAATAGACTGAGAACAGTGCATCTCACATTTAACTGAAAATATTAACTCAAGTTGTGAGGAATGGGCTCTAGCCATGCTGTACTGTTTCTAGTTCAAGGTTTCACTGAGTGTTTGCTTAGTACAATATTCAGAGTTTGAGACAGCACTAAATTCCTCTAAAACTTTTCGCTACTGCATAA
>JADRCD010207289.1:16750-27935 GCA_019843815.1 Montemys delectorum
TATATATCTCCCAACCACTTAATTTTGGTTTTACTTTATTCCTCTCAACATTCAAAGAAATGATACCAGGTTGGGTGGCTTGGAAGTAGATAAATAATCTGTCTAATATAAAGACAGTGCCACTAGTGATAACTTTTTATTAACATGATGCTAGGTACCTGCCTTTGAAGGACTACTGTTGTCTACCTTGCTCAAAAATGCCCTTTCTAAGTCTTCCCTGCATTTGCCTCCCATAACCTCCCTTCAAAGCTCAGTTCTAGAGAAACTTTATCTGTGAATACTCCCTTGACCTTCCCAGGAAGATGTCTCTTTGACTTCAATGTTTATCTGCCCCCAACCCCTCCAGGCAGTTTATTGTGTGAACACTTGGTGCAATGAAGAACACTGATTTTTTTGATGAAAATGTCTGACCTCTCTAGGCAAATTTACTAATATGCATTTTCATGTCTGTGATCAGGTCTTCATTTAATGTCAGAGAAGGTGTTTCACTTTGGTCCTGAACAAGAGGTAATAAATGTCCTCTCAGGTTCCAGATGAAAAATGATATGGCCAAAAAGTACTGATGACAAGGGCACATATTATTTGAGTTCATTACTAATAATTAGGGCTGTCAGAGAATGGAATAACCTGCCTTTACAGTGTAGGTCAAGCACAATGGATGATATGCTGGGGAAATGTAGCAAAGCTGACCTCAGGGTTCCCCTCCAACTCTTGTGTTCTTACATTTTTCTCATGTGTCATTTACTGTCCTCTTAGGTAGTCTTCAAAAGTACTTTCATTTATATAAAACCTCCATTTATTTCAACCAGTTTCCTGTGGTGCATGTAGGGAAAGGTATTATCATTCTAATTGCTCAGTAAAATGAGGCATAAAGAAGTTAAGCGACTTGAACAGGGATACTCAGTCAGCATTAAATTTGAGACCAGAATATAATCTTCTTCTTGGTAGTTTGGTAACTTATTTATAGAGGGAATACATAAAATTATTACTTTAACATTTGAGGGAACATAGGTATTGATTTTTCATTATGATATGTGTTTTCCAGATTATACATTTATAACGTGCTTAATTTGTTTTACTAATGAAACTTCTGTTTATAATTTTTATGTCACTTTCAGTTTTCATACTTATCAATAGCTCTCAACAATTTGAAAAGTATATAATATAGGACATTGAACCTATAATGAAGCAGAGATAAGATGTTATGTGTGTCTGCTCCCTGGGTATGGAGCGGAATCACTGGACACTACCTTGCTGAGCATTTATTTCCTATTTCATGTCTAGACCTCCAAGACAGTGGTCTAGCCTGTTGCCAGGTAGCATTCAGTTTAGGCAGACCCGATGGGTCCATGTGTTCCTCAGGAGAGCAGGACACAAGGAATAAATTATGTTGAATTAAATAACTGCCATATATTTTATTTTATTCTAGACTCTCTGACTTCTGATCTTGTAAGTGCCTAAGAGAGACTGCACTTACAAATTTGATAGATATATCCTGGAGGTAGTCTGAAATTGAATAATGGCATTAGATCCATCCAGAGACTGCCCTATCTGTGGATCCATACCATATACATAAACCAAACCCAGACACTATTGTGGATGCCAAGAAGTCCTTGCTGACAGGAGCCTGATATAGCTGTCTCCTGAGACTCTCTGCCAAAACCTGACAAATACAGAGGCGGATGCTTGCAGCCATCTATTGGACTGAGCAAAGGGTCCCCAATGGAGGAGCTAGAGAAAGTAACGGAGGAACTGAAGTGGTTTGCAACCCATAAGAAGAACAACAATATCAACCAACCAGACCCTCCAGAGCTCCCTGTGACTAAACCTCCAACCAAAGCATATATATGGAGGGGCACATGGCACCAGCCGCTTATATAGCAGAGGACGGACTTTTCAGACATCAGTGGGAGGAGAGGCCCTCGGTCCTGTGAAGGCTCCATGCCCCAGTGTAGGGGAATATGAGAGCAAGGAGGCAGGAGTAGGTGGGTGTGGGGGGGAACACCCTTATAGAAACAAGCAAAGGGGGGATGGGATAGGGGGTTTCTGGAGTGGAAACCGGGAAAAGGGATAACATTTGAAATGTAAATAAATAAAATATCCAACAAAAAAAATGATGGCATTAGCTGCTAATTTCTGTTACCTCTTCCTGTGTAACATGCCACCCTAGAACATGCTATCTCAACACATTGTATTTCTTGCTGCTCATTATTGTGATCACTGAGTACCTATCTTTTGTCTCATGTGTGATTAGTCACTCATCATTAATTGTCAGCAGGAGGCTTGCCTGTGGTTTTGCCAGAGCCATTTAGTTCTTCTCCTTGTGACCTACTTGTTAGATGGCTCACACAGCTATTTTTGGACTCTGAAGTTTAGAATAATCACTTCATCTACACTGTATAAATTAGTGCATGTCAATTCACAAGGCCAGCTCACATGGAAGCAGAAAGAGCCTACCTCCTATAGGGGGACGAACACCGACCATACAAAAGAGATGACAGGAAGTATGTGTACTACTCTTCCATTGCAAGCAGTATACAGTCACCAACCACAGTGGTGACAGATTGCAAAATTGCAGTGGAGATGGAAATCTGGACTTGCATTCCTGAAGTTCAAAATGCTACCAAGCAAGCATGCTCATTAAAATTCTTCATAATAATTTCAATTTTCTTAAAGTCAATCTTTTAACATGAGTTCTGGGATTATAGCTATGTTTTTGCTCTCTATAGAGTTGTCTTTTTAAATTTTGAATACCTATAACTATACATTTCCTCATATCTACCATATCATCAATTTGGGATTCCAATCTCTCCCCAACTCCTTCTCTCTTTCTCTGTGTCTTAAGTCCCTCCTCCTTTCTTCTCTCCTTCACTATACATAATGTTTACAGAAGTCGTTTTTGTTATGGGATTCCTCATGATCCTTTCCTGCTCGTATTCATTCTCTTCCACTTCTTCCCTACTCCCCATGTCCCCTTTCTTCTTCACTTATTTAGTCAACTGGTTTAAGTAGGGTGTCAAAGGCCATGCTGTTGACAGAATCAGTCTTGGGAAGGACTTGTGCCTATGTATATTATTCATACACTGATTACTTATTTGTGTTGTGGCCTCAGATTCTCGGTTTTATACAATCAGAATGAACCTGACTCATGTTTGTGGTAACAAAATAAATTGTTTCTATGGCATTTATGTATAAAACATAGTACTCAGATTTTGATCGAGCCTGGAGTTTCATGTAGGTTAAATAGATTTTCTTTTAATTTATATAATAAAAAGTTTAACAAACAGCTGATTGAGTTCTTTATATCTGAGCAAAGGCAAGATTTATATCTGTCTTGTATGGCATAATAATTGATATAAAACAATTCATTCTTTTCTATGTAATACTATTTTAAAATCTGAAATTGTTCTTTTAAATAGGGTTTGTGCTTTTAATTTTACTTTCATTTATGCACTTTTAAGGCAGTTGGTTGCAAATTCCATTTTTAAAATTTTAATTATTTTATTTGCTTACATTCCAGTCATTGCATTCATCTCATTGTTGTGTTTGTGACATCACATTTAAATAACCATTTTAATGAATGGAAGTGATACATCTTTTCTGTAGTGAAGTGAACCTCAACTGTCAGGTCCCTTCATTTAAACCTAGAATGAATTACACCTAGACATGTAAGTGAATGGCCTGGTAGTATAAGTAACAGAATGAATATACTTGACAAGGGATTTGGTCATATCATTTAAACAATTTAAAGTTGGCTGGAAAAATAATCCTCCTACAACATCAACATCATACTATGAATATTTCATAGCAGTAAGCTCAACCATTCTCCTTTAATAGAATCTTTTATAAAACTGATGAAACTTGCAGTCAGGGTTACGGAAGAGAACTTTTCAATAAGGTTTTCTGTTGGCACATGTTACTCATTTTGTTTGTAAAATCTACTTCTCTGCCGAGCATCCCATTCTGGCACCTATCATCTTTTCACTAGAGAAAAAAATCAATCTACTACATATAGTTTATGGCAGATTTTATACAAATAAGGAATTTTGTTCTGATTCACTTAATTTAGTTTTGGAATAAAGGGTAATCTAACCTACAAAATTGATCCTAATCTATTAATATTTCTCAAATTAAAAACTAGACAAATCTCTCTAAATTTTGTTTTTATAAATGTTTTATAACAAATAGTATACTTAATTATATTTTAGTATTTTCTGTTCTGTAAAATAATTGTGATTTCTTTTCATCAGTGTTTTAATTGATAAAAATATTTCCAACTTCTTAGATAAACTGCATAGACTATTATAGAATATGATTTGTCTTGGGGTTGCTTTCTGTATGTCTGGGCCAGCCAGTGCCCTGAGCAAACCTTGGGTGCAAACTCTGCAGCCAGTCCCACAACACCTAGAGGAAGCTCTACTCCCAGGTGAGGAGGACACAACATCTGTCCCAACACCAGGAGTAACTGGGACCAACAGGACCCAGGCACACAGGAACTCCTCCAGCCCAGTGGCTTGGATTGTTTCTGGTCTGTCTGGGCTAGTGTCCTAAGCAGATCTTGAGCCCAAATTTTGCAGCCAGTCCCACAGCATCCAGAGGTGGCTCCCCTCCCAGGCACTCTAATATGTCCAGGGTCAGAGGATCAGAAGTGAGGACACACCTGTCCCTACACTGGGAGGGGTTGGGACCAGCTGGACCCAGGCACACAGGAACTCCACCAGCCCAGTGGAGTTCCTTGGGCTGCTTCTGGTCTGTCTGGGAAGGTGCCCTGAGCAGACATTGGGTGCAAACTCTGCAGCCAGTCCCACAACACCCAGAGGAAGCTCCACTCCTAGGCTCTCTAACAAGCCCAGGATCCCAGGATCCTAGAATCATGGGATCACAGAGACAGCTCTACTCTGAGGAGTTCTGACATATCCAGGATCACAGGAAGGACAGGATCTGGTCAGATTCAGCAAGGGCAGGTAGCACTAGAGATAACCAGATGGTGTGTGGGGGGAGGAGGAGGGGAGGGCAAGCTTAAGAAAATAAACAACACAAACCAAGGTTACTTGGTATCATCAGAACCCAATTCTCCCACCATAGCAAGTCCTGGACGCACAATCTCATGTGAAAAGCAAGATTCAGATCTAAAATTACTTCTCATGATGATGATACAGGACTTTAAGAAAGACATAAATAGCACCCTCAAAGAAATACAGGAGAACACAGGTAAACAGCTAGAAGACCTTCAAGAAGAAACACTAAAATCCCTTAAAGAACTACAGGAAAACACAATCAAACAGGTGAAGGAAATGAGCAAAACCATCCAGAATCTAAAAATGGAAATAGAAACAATAAAGAAATCAGAAAGAGAGACAACCCTGGAGATACAAAACCTAGGAAAGAAATCAGGAGTCATAGATGCAAGCATCACCAACAGAATACAAGAGATAGAAGAGAGAATCTCAGGGGCAGAAGACACCATAGAAAACATAAACAGAACAATCAAGGAAATGCAAAAAGCTCCTAACCAAGAACATCCAGGAAACCCAGGAGGCAATGAGAAGACCAAACCTAAGGATTATAGGTATAGAAAAGAGTGAAGACTCCCAATGTCATGGGCCAGTTAATATCTTTAACAAAATTATAGAAGAAATCTTCCCTAACTTAAAGAAAGAGATGCCCATGAACATACAAGAAGCCTACAGAACTCCAAATAGACTAGACCAGAAAAGAAATTGCTCCCATCACTTAATA
The DNA here is from genome assembly GCA_019843815.1 of Montemys delectorum. NCBI lineage: Eukaryota > Metazoa > Chordata > Mammalia > Rodentia > Muridae > Montemys > Montemys delectorum. The sequence continues at coordinate 22,490 of JADRCD010207289.1, forward strand.
ATCAAAACATCAAATGCACTAAACAAAGAAAGAATTTTAAAAGCAGTAAGGGAAAAAAGGCAAGTAACATATAAAGGCAGACATATTAGCATAATGCCAGACTTCTCACCAGAGACTATGAAAGCTAGAAGTTTCTGGGCAGATATCACACAGACCCTACGAGAACACAAATGCCAGCCCAGGCTACTATACCCAGCAAAACTCTCAATTACCATAGATGGAGAAACCAAGATATTCAATGACAAAACAAAATTTACACAATATCTTTCCACAAATTCAGCCCTACAAATGGTAATAGATTGAAAATACCAACATAAGGAGCAAAACCATACCCTAGAAGAAGCAAGAAAGTAATCTTTCAACAAATCCACACAAATCTAATTCATCTCTTAAAACAAAAACAACAGGAAGTCACAATTACTTTTTCTTTATATCTTAATATAAAAATTAATATTATCAACATATCCTAATTGATTGAAATCCAAAAACATGAGGAATTAGAAACTTCTTGACTGTCATCCAATTTGATAATTTGATAGTTGAAGAAATAGGTCCAATACTGTACAATCCATATACACTTTCTGCTTCTTTGTACATGACAGTGTCTTGCTGTGTACCACATAATGGTCTTGAAATCTGCTTCTCCTATCTCAGCCTCTCTATTAGTAGTATTGTTTATTTGGTGTTTTTACACTATACTATAGTTTTCAGAACAGCTTACATATTTCAAAAGTATTTATACAGACAAAAGAAATGTAGACAATTAAACTGGGAGGTGGCTTGTTAAGAACAACAAAGAGTGAGATTGAATATTTTGCTTGATGTTTGTAACTTTTGTATCAAGTTTGAAGAAGATGACTTTATAAGTTATTCTTTCTCTGAAATGAATGTTTTCCCAAATTATTACAGCCAATGAACCAGATTCTTACCCTCACCTAATGTCTGTGCCACCCTCCAAGCAGAGCCATTGTTCATTGAATCAGTTGGTGAATGACTTTATGGATAGACCATCTTAATACACACACCATTTCTTAAACGAATGTAACCTGTTTTCTGTGGGCTGAGAATAAAGTCACTCACTCAAGTCAAATAGCTTTGACCATAGCAGAAAGTCTGTATCCAAAAATCGTGCCTACAATTCATTCCTTGGCACAGCAGAACTGTCAACTCTCAGCTTAGTGATGATGGAGGTAAAATCCTTTGGTGATGTGAGGGTCATTGAAGTACAGTCTTATTACAATGAAATCTAATGTCTAAAAATTGTTTTTATTTTGGGCTTGTACCACAGTAAAAGCCAAGATTTTAAACTCTACTAAATACAAACAAACAGAGAAAAAAACCTTAATATATTTATGTTCATTTTAAAAACTACTAGTAGTGATGTATTATTTTAAAATATACAGTTAATATGTTTGGAGTTATTTAAAATTTATATTGAGAAAAACGTATGTATTTTCAGTATTGCAGTAGACAAACATCTACATAAGTCTGTTAAATTGACTGTTGTTTTATATCAAACAACTTTTATACTACTCATTATTGTTATAATATTTTATAAATTTTAAAGAATATGATAAAAAAGGTATTATAGATATTAAAGGGAGTGTCTCTGGGAGGAGTTGGGATACAAAAGGGAAACAAGAATGTGATTTAAATCTATTTACTTAAAATATGTTTTTAAATGGTAACAAATTCATATAAATTGAAATTATGTATCTTTTCTCATCATAATGCAATAAAACTTAAATCAATAAAAATATGGATCAGAAAAAATATAAAAAAATAAAATGAAAATACCCCAGAATAAAAAAGATTTGTCTTGCTCATTGTTGATCAATTCATGAGGTCATAAATTAACTTTGTAGGCTAAGTTACCTTTTAATGCAAAACAAAGTTAAGTGAACTCAATGGAAAAGAATATGGAGGTATATTATGAAGGCTGTTGCTTCAGAGAGAACTGTTTTCATTTAGAGTTAGTTGCTGTCTAGAGTCAGGGTTTTCTAGAACAGTGGTTCTCAAGCTATGGGTCATGACACTTTTGGTTGTTGAATGATCCTTTCACAGGATTGCATATTGGATATTCTGCATCTCAGATACTTTATTTTGATTTATAATAGTAGCAATATTACAACTATAAAGTAGCAACTAAATAATTTTCTGTTCTACAACACAAAGAACTGATTTAAAGTGTAGCAACATTAGAAAGTTTGAGAAACTAGGTCCATAGGACCAATGGGATTTATACAGACACATGTACACACACACTCATAATATATATATGTATATACATATATATATTAATTTCATTGCAAGCTCTTTGTGAATATAAATGTATGTATGGATATATATATATATATATATATCTTCAAGGGCTGTTGTCAATCAATCTGAAAGTTACCAATTCATTTTCCAATAAGAAGATTATAATTAATTCATTGCCAAACTTGGTAGTCCCAGCACTCTGGTGGCAGGGTTGGAAGATCAAGGCAAGACAAAACCACAGTGCAAGATTCCATCTAAACAAATGAAAACCTAAAAAATCAAATATTTTCATTGATTCAGTTTAATGCCTCCAGTGATTTAATGAACCACTGACTACTTTAAGAATGGGCCATTTTTACTCAGAAAATGTGTATGATTATAGTATAAATAATTAATTGAATATTTGGCTCTTCTAGTAATGGCTTTTTAATATTGAAATGTCTAGATCTTAGTTAATTATTCTGATTTTCTGAATTATTGTTCACAACCATAGGATAAGTGTTAATTGTCAGTGATTCTTGATTCTGGAAGTATGACAGGAAACTGCCTAGTCATAAGAGTAAATGTGATTACAGGACAGAAATAGTTGTGATATTAACACACAAGATAGCATAAAGTTATCTTGACAAGTACTTTGGGAATAAGACAAAATAAATGTGAAATGAACATGACATTTTCTTTTATTCTTAATTTAGTTTAAACAATGAGTTTCTTCTTAAAAGATTAATGTGTTGCCATCAAATATTAAGTTGATGTGAAGAACAGATATGTTTTTACTATTGGCTGGTCAATCATGTATTTAATGGCCTTATCATTGTTTACTATTGTTCTTCCATCATGAAGCTAACATTTTAAAAACTTAAATGCTTGTGGAATGTTAGCAATCTTGAAATCTATGAACCATATTTATATTTATGACTCAGACCTTCAGTAATTTCTTTGCAAGCTCTCAGGATGTATTGGAGTATGAATGGATAATGAATGAATTAGGTTAGATGATATTGAAATACCATGAACTTGCCCTTGAGTTCAGCATGGAGCTATAGAATGGCAGAAATATAATATGAGGAGAATTTTATGCACATGACCCTTATGATGTGCTCTGCACTGATCAGTGATGTCTCTTAATACACTTACTGGGATCTGAATAAGTAAATGCTTGTTATTCATAGGTTCATGTGTTGGCACCTAGGTCTCTAGCCTATGGCCTTGTATTGAGAAACAATGGAAACAGTAGGAGTTAGGGGCTGGGAAGAAGCAGGTCTCTGGTGATATTTCCTATTTTTTGGTCTGGATCCTGCTCATCATGAAGGGAGTTGCTTTGTACTCCTATGTGCTGACAACATGATGTTTTTGCCTTGCTTCAGGTCCCTAATGTTGAAAGCATTTGCCTATAGACTGAAACCTCTGGAATAGCAGCAACATGAGTCACTCCCTTTTAAGTAGGTTTTTTGGATGTATCTGTCTGAGAATGAATAAAAAGTCAGAGAAATAAATTCTGTCCTGAACTAGATACGGTAATAAATCCTTAGTTCCACAACCTTCTGTTTCTATAGAGAAACATCCTCTTCCAAAAGCTGACTCTGTTGGCGACAGAATTATGCCACCAAATGATGTCTATGTCTCAGCACTGAGAATCTGCATTTGGTACTTTATAGTCAATACTGATTTGAAAATATGGCTACACACATAGGCTTTGAAAATGAGCAATTACCGGAGCATATCTGGGTGGCAGTGGTCAGAATAATGTGAAAGAGAGGAAAGTCTCAAACTTCTGTTAGAGATGTAATAATCCACCATTGTTAACTTTGAAGGTAGAAGAAAGGATTTCTAGATGAAGAATACAGACAATGTGTAAAGGTCAACCAGCCCTCACCAAAAGCTCAAGTATAGAGAGAGGCAGCTCAGCCCTATGCTCATATGGATCTGTATTCTGCCAATAACTTGGAAAAATGTGGATATAAATCCCTCTCTGAGGTAAGCAGGTGACACTTTGATTTTAGCCTATTGAGACCCATGTCAAACTCAGCTTTGAATTTATTTATTTTGTTTTTTTAAGCCACTAAGTTAGTGGTATCTCCATATAGTTTTCTAGATCTGATGTGATGATATTATATTGGTGTAACACTTCCTTTGTCTCAGCTCTTGGGAAGAGAAATGTGTTACTGAGCAAAATATATTTGACCTGCAGTTCAATAAATATTATTAAAAAACCTAAATTAGACAATGATACACACATTCCATCTTGGTTCAATTCTAACTTGACCATTTAAGTTCTCTCCATTATATCAAACTTTATTCTAGAAGAAAAAAGAAGAAAAACTTTCAATTTGTAATATATTCCATATTCAAGAGATCAGGACTTTAATCCTGAACCTTTGTGCAAAATTAGGTAACAAAGAATGGCGAAGCAGTTGGAGGAGGACAGCAGGAATGTATGATTTCAACAAGTGTGCAGAGAAGAACCTAAATCTAAGTAAGGATGAGAAGAAGCTGCCTCTTTGTAATTCAAGTGTTGTTGTAACATTCTGCTAACACATGTTAAAGTTCTAGATAGGGAGTCCTTTGCATCCAAAACAAGAAGTATAAGTAAAACATGAATATTATCTGAAAGGAATCTTTAGTAAAGCCAGTTGAGAGTGATTTAAAACAGAGTATTTAGAGAGAAGATGAACCAATAAAGAAGGTAGAAGGGACAGAGAACTAGAAAAGACTCCAGATTCCTTTGTGCCTGAGCACATAAAGAAAAGCACACGTTTGTGTCTTAGTCCAGCATCATTTACAGGAATCATTGAAGGACTGAGCACACATCTTCTTCATCATCCAGGGTCTTGGGATAGTTTTAGCAGTTTGTTCATTTTTCAGACAAGTTTTAGTAGATCCACTTTCCTTTCATGGAGCAGTATTACACCTTGGGTCATCTCCAAATATCTGTATGTTAACATTCAGTTTTTTGTTAAGATTGAAGGCTGCAATCTTCATGTGGTGTTCAACATTGTCCCATCTTCCCTTTCTGTTAAGCACACTGCTGCTGATGGGCTCATGACATTCGTATTTCTCAGCTGCATGAACATCCCCTCTAGTGGCCTCCTCCTCTTCTTCTTCTTCTCCTTCTTCGTCTCCTTTTCCTTCTCCTTCTCCTCCTCCTCCTCCTCCTCCTCCTCCTCCTCCTCCTCCTCCTCCT
>JADRCD010207290.1:0-10162 GCA_019843815.1 Montemys delectorum
GTATAGCACACTTTCAGTTCTTGGTTCTAAATGCTGGTTCTGTACTTTGGTTGGGGATATGCTTATCTGTAGATATTGTACCAAGTCTAAGCAAGAAGCCATCAGGATTCCAACATTTACCTTTGACAAGCATATTCTGCTCCATTTAGTCCATGTTGAATGCTGAGTCATTTCTGCCTTCTCCTTGACTGATGGCAGGGGAGCTCAGTAGGGCAGGCTAGTGGCCTATTTTCTAATGTACAGGGCTGCATCTGCACCATAGGAAAACATTTTTAGTGTTGCCTTAATGGAAATATGTGATGAGGTCAGTACGCATCCTTAACAGGAGAAATTTTCCTCGAGTGGTTATGCAAATTCAAACACCTTGAGCATGTCCTGAATTAGGAACACCATCCTTCAGCCTTGAGCTATAACAAAAGCTATTGGAAAGAAAGTCCTTAGGTGACCAGCATCACAAAGGGATTTAGAAACAGGAGCCCTGTTTAGAAGTAACTCAAAGGGATGCCTTTCTGAGAAATCATGGAAGACTGTTCTGGGTCAGTAAGCAGTAATGGTTCTCTCTCTCTCGTGTGTGGGTGTGTGTACTGTAAATGATTTGTGTGGTTACATGTATATAGGCTGGACATGTAAATACCAGGGAGTTTAGGGAGTTCCATTAAATAGCACTGTTGGTTCACACTGAGAATTCTGGCATTGTATCTTTTTTTTATATGTCTATTGGAGATAGGCTTTTTTTTTTTTTTGGCACATCAAATATTCAGGGAAATATTCAGGCTTCTGATCTAACCATAAGAGCTTTGGGAATTGTGATGTCTGCCTGACATATTGGGTCTTAGGTGTCTCTTCAGAGCTCTTCTGTACTGTTCACAAATCCTGCTGCATTTACATGGGATTTAGACTGAGTCATTTCTTCTGACCTCTAAATTTATTTTGACTTTCGACTTCTACATTGCTTTTATGCTACAGACTGACAAGCTGTAGACTAGAACTTTAGGGGTGGAAAAGAAAAGGAAGATGGAAATAAGGAAGTGCTGAGCATCTTATTGGATAGGTTAGAATAGTCCAGGGGAAGGCAAAGCCTTGTAGTGTGTTGGAGGTTCATAAGGGGTGGAGGATAGTTGCCCCCCCCAAACCCTGTGAAAGGTGATGATGTGGCATCTAAGCGATCAGTTAAGATGAGATTTGAGGTATCAAGTTGAACTAAGAATAGGTCTTAACAGGAAAGCGCCTAGGAACAGGCTTCCAGTGAAGACTCAGTCATTGGCACTGTAAAGGTTGACGCAGTCCCAGTAACTTTAGACCATAGTTGATAGCTTCAGAAGAGTAATTGTAGTTGGGACAGCAAGAACAAAACAGCTACTGGTAAATGTCTCTTGTTCCCTCTTAGCTGAGTTCCTATTCAGTATGAAGTTAATGGTTTTTCTTTGAGGACCCCATACCTGTGAGATCTGTTTATTACGGAGCCTTTGTCTGCTTTTTATTTAACTCTTCCTTGTCACAGTGTTCAACAAAGTCTCCTGAGCCTGGCCTAGAAACATTGATGTGTGTACGGGCTTTAGACAAGAATGGCCAGTTAACCTTAGTGGTCTGTTCATAGTTTCCTTTCCTTCACATTGGACATTAGTGTCTCCTATAGTGTTGTCGTGAAAATGGACTTAGTGAATACATGGCACAAGGGTGCACCCCTGAGAGATAAGTATTAGTCATATACCACCATGCATGTTAGGAGTAGCTGATTTAAAACCATGCACTGGATTGTCCTCATTGACTATAGAGGCAAATTGGCTTGTTGTGTTCTGTCTCTTTCCAAGTTCAGAATCTGGGAATGAGATGTGGTCATTGCCTGATTACAAAAACATTTTTCCCCCTCTTAGTGAAATATATATTTTCACTTAGTTCTAAGTGAATTTATATTCAGTATTTGGGGTGGTTATGGAGAGGGACAATTGAACAGGATCTCTGTGAAACTAACTAGTCTGTAACAGCCTCTTTGAAGATGATTTATGCCTGTAAGACCTGTTTATAAACTCTGAGCAGGGTCCTACTATATCCTGCCTACTCCACTTGGCATGCCTCTTTGACATGGAGACATCTTGTTCATGACCAGATTATGTTCTTTCATAACATCTTAAGATTTCTTGTTCCCACCAAACTAAACTCCTTGTAGTGTCTGAAATTGTAAAAGTAAACCCTTCAAAATTTGTCTTAAAAATTGGAAATTTCTGTTTTCAAATATGAATGCCATGCGGATAGTAAAGGCATCCCTATGTACTGCCACTGGGGCATGGCAAACAAACTGGCCTAGGGTCATTTGTAAGATGGGCTCCAGGGGAGAGCATAATTACCCCACCAGAGGGGCAGTATTTTGTACTACAGGCAAGTCAGCTGAGAGAAACTTGGTACTGAGAGGTTTCCACATCACTTATATGGTGTTCCATGAGGGCATGGCAGCTTCAAGGACCATTTAAGCTCAGAGGTAATTGTGCCAGTATTATCAAACAAGAAATATATATTTTGTCCAGGTCTCCCCCCCCCCCCATCTATAAATGGAACTTCTAGAACTCTAGAACCATTTGTGAGCTATGGGCTGACAAGAACATCTTGTGTTGCACTATTTTATTCCAGCTTGTGCTTCCCAACATAATCACTCTCTAGAGTGATGCTAATGAGGTATAAGTATCTGGGGTCTTGGTGGCTTCAGAATTTGGTGAGGGCTCAGGAGAGATCAAGACATGATTAGAGGAATGGAACTTTGAGTCCAAAGACCTGTTTGTTGGGGTCTTCCAAAACCCCAAATGAAGTTACAGGACAAAAGCTCCTGTAACTGAGGTTTCCCTAGATCTTACCCTGCATTTCTCATTATCTGCCTCTTCATTTTACCCTTTGTGGTACTCAATATAACATCCTAGTAATAGGAAAGTGTGCTGATTTCTACCTACTATTACAGCAAGTGAATGAACAAGAAGGGGCTTTGACAAATCGTGATTTGCAGAAATGTCTACTCCATACTTAGAATGACATTTGAAGTGGGGAAGGATATTCCTGTGAGCTGAGCCTTAATTGGGTGTGTTTGTAGGACACTCAGTTTATGTCTGCTGAAAAGTGGAGATTTGTTTGGTGTCCAAGCCCTACACTGATATCAGAGGAACCAATATGTTATAAGGAAAGAAACAGGGTTTTCCTGCAGTGCCCAGTAATATCTTCTATTGCTTACTCCTCTCCTTTCTGTGCTAACTCTGAAGGGATCAGAGGTCACATGGGCCCTGATTGGGGGTGGGGGAAGAGTCTGAAAACCTGTACAATTGAGAGTTGCTTCTCCTTCTGCTTGCTTTGTCACTAGAGTTTTCTAACTCAATGTAGACAGAGCTAAGAAAGTTTTTGAAGAAGCCTATTTTTCATTAACTGTAAATTTCCCTATTTTGGTGAGAATGAATAATGTTTTTGCTAAACTGGTAATGTCCTTGATAGTCTAGGTAACTTTTGTTAGCAGGAGTAACCAGAAGAGCAAAGGATTTTCCCAGAGGTTTTGTTTGAGTATCTGTAGGAAGGAATACGATGGTAGTTTTTCAAAAACAGTTATGGATACAACTGTTGTTTAGTCTTCCCCATTCATTGTGGTAGTTATGAGCTACTAATTTGAAGAACAATTATGGTACCGTTAATATTTTGTTGCCACTGTAACCCTCAATCAGTCTTAAATATGCATTTATGCCAGTCAGAGATCACGTGGAACGTGATATAAAAATAGAATTGACCATTAATTATAGTCCTACTTTGGTTGATAGGAAACAAGAGGACAATGCCTGTGAAACTGGTTTGTCTTGGGGAGTGGATCTCATTCTATGTTTCATTTAGGTGTGTCCACTTTTCTGCTCCATTCTTTAGCAGATGCTGTGGGTAAGTGGTTTCCCAGGTTCCCTCATCTGCAGGGCTTACATAAGGTACTCAGAAGACCAAAGAGAGGCCATTGTACTTGGAGGAGTTGTTGTCATGTACTCAGGAGATATCTCCCATGGAAGAGTCTTATTGTAGTTGGTCTTCTTGACATCCTCTTTAAGATCCACCCCCCAAAAAAAACAAAAAAATTACTTAAATTAATATGACCTACAAAGTGAAGTGCTTAGCTAGAATAGGTTAAAACTCTTGAAACAGATTTATATGGCTAAATCTAAGACACACGATTTATGCATTGGGAATCTGTATGAATTTTCTCAGCATGCTCTGAAGTACGCTGAGTGTCTGTGGAGAAAACTAAGTCCAAGCCAGAGTTTTAAAAGTCCCTTTATGCAACAAGATCCCTTTTCAATGACTGCTGAAATGATTGTTTTATCATCATTCCAGCATAAAAATTTTGCTGGGCCTCTCCTGGTCTTTGCTTTCCTGAGTTAGCTTTCCTAAGGACAGAGTCCCTTTGTGCACAGTTGACATTTCTTCTTTCTTTTGAGAAGTTTTCTCTCCCTAATTTATGTCTCTGCTCTACCGCCAACTCCCTCTGGAGTAGCAAGCCATGTATATTCCATTCTGAATGATTCACCTTTTCTTTCTGATTAAAAAACTTATATTCTTACATAAAAATATTTTCAATAAAAATATATAAAATAAACATATTACATGATGCTTTACTCATTTTACTTCTAGTTTTTGAATATCTGTTTTCAGCTTCCCCAATCTTGTATCAGTAAATATTTCATTTTATTTCTCTCCTAATACTTTATCAACACTCTCCATCCCTCCCTCCCCACATTCTACTCTGCTGGTCATGATTCATCTCTTCCTAGATTTTTCCTCCATCTCTACCCTGAACTCTTACTTGCAATGTGAGATCACTTAGCATAAGCATAAGTTCTTGAGTTTTAGAAGTTAAGGAATTGCATGGGCATTTTCTGCTTTATGGCCAATGGATTCTGATAGAAGTTATTTCTCTATTTGCTGTGTTTCCCTTCTCTCATGATACCACTCAATATCTGTTTGCCTATCTTTTTAATTTTTTAATTTTGAGTCTACAGCAATGCTACACTGGAACAATCTCATGTGAGTCCTCATTTTTGAGAGGGGTAAATATTTCTTTCCCACCTTGACTTGTGAGATAACGGAATTGGGAGGGGGTGGTGATGAGAATATTCTAGATGAGATGGAATTTTTCTCATCAAGGATGGTTTTCTTTCTTTAAACGTGTGTTTCTTTCTTTAAACATATGTGTGCCCATGCTTGCTTATGTATGCAAGTGAGGAAGTATTTAAACCAACTCAAGTTAAAATAAATAGAAAGTTGGTGAACTCCCCACTACTATTCCAAGTCCTGTCTCCTTTCCAATCCTCACCTATAGATTTAAGGGGTTTTCTTATTTCTCCTTGTAGCCAAGAGCTGTAACCTGCCTTGGGAACTTACACTGTTTCTCCATCCATTTATTCTCCTTTTATCTTGGAAAAAGAAGATCTGACTTACTTACTCTCCATGTGACTTTCAATGTCAGGCCTGGACTGTGCTGTCCGTCTGAGCTCTGCCTCTCTGCCCTGTGGCACGATTTCAAACATAATTTTCCTTGGCTTTCATGTTTTGGACACCAATTTTGCAGAGATGTTTAAAGTTTGGGATTTTAGCTAGACTTTGGTCACTGAGAGGCAAGGTTGTATTTTTATTTAGTATTTTTTCAAGATTGAGTCCTCAAACCATGTGAACTATAATTACATGGAATGCTTATTAAATAAAAATTGAGATTGCCAGAATCCTTTTCAAGGTCTGCTCAGGCAGAACTTTACTGGTTAATTTTCATGATTCAAAATTTGAATCATGCACCCATTATGATTTTTATATGCATTCAAGTTGACAACCACAAGTTTTTTTTATTGGTTATTTTATTTATCTACATTTCAAATGTTATCTCAGTTCCCAATTTCCCCTTCACAAGCCCCCTATCCCTTCTTCCCTCTCCCCTGCCTCTATGAGGGTGTTCCCCTACCCGCTCCCCGAGTCCTGCCTCAGCAGCCTAGCGTTCCCCTATCCTCGGTCATCAAGCCTCTACAGAACCAAAGGGCTCCCTTCCCAGTGATGCCAGATAATGCCATCCTATGGAAAGCCATAGGTATTCCCTGTATACTCTTTGATTGGTGGTTTAGTCCCTGAGAGCTTTGGGGGGGAGGGTGTCTGGTTGGTTGATATTGTTGTTCTTCCTATGAGGCTGCAAAGCCTTTTAGCTCCTACAGTCTGTGCCCTAACTTCCCCATTGGGATTCCTGCACTCAGTACAACGTTTGGCTGCGTATATCCGTATCTGTATTGGTCCAGCTCTGGCACGGTCTCTCAGGAGACAGCTATGCCAGGCTCCTGTCAGTAAGCACTCCATGGCATCAGCAATAGTGTCCGGGTTTGGTGTCTGCAGATGGGATGGATCCCCAGGTGGGGAAGTCTCTGGATGGTCTTTCCTTCAGTGTCTGCTCCGTTCTTTGTCCTTGCATTTCCATTTTTCAAAATTAATTAATTTAAAATGTTTTTACACTCCAGATTATATTCCCACCCCCAGTATACCCTCCTTATGTTCTACGTCCCATATCTCCTCCTCACCTCCTACCCCACCTGACCTATAAACTCCCTGGGGCTTCCAATCTCTTGAGGGTTAGGTACATCATCTCTGTATGAACACAGACTGGGCAGTACTCTGTTGTATATGTGTTGGGAGCCTCATATCAGCTGGTGTATGCTGCCTGTTTTGGTGGTCCAGTGTTTGAGAGATCTTGGAGGTCCAGATTATTTGAGAGTGCTGGACCTCCTACAGAGTCGCCCTTCTCCCCAGTTTCTTTCAGCCTTTCCCTAATTCAACAGCCCGGGTCAGCAGCTTCACTCCATTGGTTGGGTGCAAATATCTGCATCTGACTCTTTCAGCTGCTCGTTGGGTCTTCCGAAGTGCGTGCGGTCATGCTAGGTCCATTTTTGTGAGTGCTCCATAGCTTCAGTAATAGTGTCAGGTCTTGGTGCCTCTCCTTGAGCAGGATCCCACTTTGGGCCTGTGGCTGGACTTCTTTTCCTCAGGCTCCTCTCCGTTTCCATCTCTGTAATTCTTTCGGACAGGAACATCTTGTGTTTTTCTTTAGTACCCAGTAGATGATGACCTCAAGTATTTTAATACTGGCGGCTGTTGGAACATTGTAAAACACCCTGGTCTCTCGTGTGCCCCTTGAAGAACTTGTGAGATTTACTCAGTAAATGTAGCACGTCTTGTTCTCCTGGGCTAACCTCTCCTGGCCAGCTCACTGAAGCTGTGAAAAAGCAGCAGCTTCATTAAGAGTAGAAGGAGAGCACACCTTTAATCCCAGCACTTGGGAGGCAGAGGCAGGCGGATCTCTGAGTTCGAGGCCAGCCTGGTCTACAGAGTGAGTTCCAGGACAGCCAAGGCTACACAGAGAAACATTGTCTCGGAGAAAAAAAAAAGTAGAAAGAGAACATGGAGTTGTCTTTCATCTGCCTTGCCTACCATTCCAAATACGACAGCAAGGACAGGAAATTTCAAAAGTAAAGAGGGTGGCATTTCGTGTTTTAGATGTCTTGAGTTTTTTTTTTTTTTTTTTTTTTTTTTTTTGTAATGCACAGTTTTCCTGTGAGCTGATGCCTTTCATGCTGTTTAGAGGTTGACTTCAAAATGGCAACTAATTAAAAGTAGAAAATGTAGTATCGTTTGAACTTGAGTACTTCTTTGGAGATGAGAGAGGAAGATGCCCTAGATTTATTTTAAAGTGATTTTCTTTCAAATCTGTGGCCAAATTGAGCATCATAGAGGGCTACTACTAAATACAGCTCCCAGATTTTTTTTTTGTGAAAGTATATCTTAATCTTTTTGTAGTTTCTAACAATCAAAGTGGGTTGTCTGTCTTTGTTCTTAGGATGTTTCCCCCATTAACATGAATATGATCTGAATAGTAAAACATTTTGAAGAGTATGTACAGGTTAAAGTCTTCATATCATGTTACCAAGATTATTGATGAATTTAGGAGCATTTAGTTAACTTCCTCCAAATGTGGACAGGTTTTGATTTTTTTTTTTTTTTTTTTGGCTCACTCTATTTTCTTCAAGCATAGGCAATATGTGGCAGAGTCTCTGACATGGCTGAAGAGGGCGTGTCTAGATGAGTGTCAGTGTCCAATAATGCAGATAAGACAGTATCTTCTACAGTCATGGAGGATTATGTACCTCTGTCTCAAAGCAGCACTTGGCCCTGACTCAGTGCTCATGTTAGATTAAAATGTAGAATTTTACATGGAGACATTATCTGTTTGACTATTTGCTTTATCCACAGAAAAGGGATGTATAGCTTTTGCTACTAGCAATGAATACTTTTTGTTAAATAGCCTTCAAAGAACAGTAGTGATTGGAATTGTTGTGTACTGCACAAATCAGAAAAAAAAATTGGGTAAGCAAATATGATTCCCATTTAGAAAGTCAGCTATGTCCCAGGCACTAAGTTAGGTATTTTCATATTTAGTTTTATTCTATTCCTGAAACATACATTTGCTATAATTTATGTTTCCATGGTGTCACGGACTGACTAAGGCAGGTTTAGTTGCCAGAGGTCATTTAGTTTTCAAGCCACTTAATTGGAGTCAGTCGGCAGGCCCTTACAAGTATACCTCACAAACACCATTGTCCCTTTCCACCTTTCTGCTCCTTGCAAGGATATCTCGAACAGATGTGAAAATGTGTCAAGATGTATCTAATTATTTGCAGTGGTCTGCATGTTGGTTGCCTTTGCTCATCCCTTTGAAGAGAATCATATTATGGGCATTTTAGAATATAAAGCATGTCAAGGATTCTTAGGCTGGTAGTGGAAGTGCTCCCGCCTTTGCTTTCAGAGAGACCTTTGGGAGAACTGTGCCCTAGAGCAAGTTGCTTTCTGAATCTTTCACTGCCAAGGACTGGCTACGACATACTATTTTTATACAATGGCAAAGCGAGTCAGAAATAACACATGGAGGAGTAGGCTTAGAACAGCAGCGGACTTGGAGTAGTGTGGGTACTGGAGTCTGTTGGCGTCCAACTGATACTTCAGTTTCTTGGGTGGGTCCTGGAACAGAAAAATTGAGTGGAAATAGGGATGGTAGCCGAAGCAGAAAGGCAGCTTGAGGAAGAAAGCATGTCCAAAGGAGGAAGTGAGTCAGTACAGGGAGGAAGCTGGGAAGTGTGAGAGCAAATGCTGATTTCCAGTGCCTCAAGTGTTGTGGGGTTTTTCCATGCACGTCCTATACTTTCTCATAATCTTTGAGGGTTATTCTATCTTTAACTCCCAGCTTATTTCTTTTACACACTGATTTTTTTTGGGTGTGTATATGTTCACTTGTGTGTGTGTGTGTGTGTGTGTGTGAGAGAGAGAGAGACAGACAGAGAAACAGAGACAGAGAGAGACAGAGAGAGACAGAGAGAGACAGAAAGAGGGAGAGAGAGACAGACAGATAGAGAGACAGACAGACAGACAGATAGAGAGACAGAGAGGAGGTCTTGGGTGTTTGTTCTTCAGCACTGTTTAGTTTGGATTTTCCTGAGACAGTCTCTCCATAATCTCCAAGCACGTTAAGTAGGCTCGCTGGCAAGTGAGCCACGGGGATCCCTGTGTCCACATTCCCAGTGCTAAGATTACATGTCCTTGCTACCACAGCTAGCTTTATCTTTTAACAGGGGTTCTTGGAGGCCAAGTGAGGTCCTCCTCATTTGCATAATAAGAAATCCAAGTGAGCCATGTCCCCAGTGCTAGTATGCAAATTTAGGTATCATTCTGTATTTTACTGTCCTGCCACAGGAAAAGATAAAAGACAAAACAAAACTGGGAGCGGATGCCTTTTTTTTTTTTTTTTAAAGTTAATGGTCTTTTTATTGGAAAAAAATTAAAAGACTAGCACTTAAAACTTGGAATGGATGTAAATTATAATTTCCTGAACAGCAATGTTGATGGTGTGCTCAAGTCCACAGACACAGCCTACTCTGCTGGCTGTGAGTCATAGTTCACAAGGTTTTAAAGCAGAGTCCAAAGATGCTCCCTTAGGAAATATTTCTTAATAAAATGTGATTTGGTGACAGCCTTGTTGTTCAAGTCACTCCAATGCAATGTGCACAGCAGTGAACCATCGCACTTGGGCTTGCCAGCAGGGTGTCACTGTCACCATGGGACTGGGGCACTTGAC
>JADRCD010207295.1:0-18985 GCA_019843815.1 Montemys delectorum
TTACCTAAAACACTTGTGGCCTTACTAATGTATAAAATTTTAAATAGACTTCTTATATAAATTTACATTAAGGATCTTTACACTTGAGCTGGAGAGATGGCTCAGCAGTTAAGAGCACTGACTGCTCTTCCAGCGGTCTGATGCCCTCCTCTGGTGTGTGTGAAAACAGCTACAGTGTACTCATATTAATAAAATAAAATAAAATAAAAATCTTTATACTTTTAATTAGAAACTAATACTAATACCATAAACAAAATGCAACAATAAAAACAAATGACAGAAAAAAAAGAGAAAGACATTATAATAAATACAGTAAATTAGAGCAACATTCTTAAGTTCTAGGTAGATATTATTACTCCTGAATCTCTAGGAGGGAACTCGATTTCATTTTGTTAAAAATAAAACTCAGCAAGTTTTAGAATAGGTTAAAATACAGTGACATTAAACCAGAATCTTGATTATGGGCACACCTAGTAACTGTTCAGATGGCTGGCTATTTTTTTTCCCTGACAAATGTACCCCTTAACTACTGCTACATAGTTCTCAAAGACACTAAAATCCACAGTAAATCTATTGATCAACATAAAAGGTAGAATCAATCTTCAAAAAAGCTGCAGGACTGGGATCTAGAATAAACAGCCAACAGCAGCAGGACTGGGATCTAGAAAAAACAGCCAACAGCAGCAGGACTGGGATCTAGAATAAACAGCCAAGGCAGAGCCCTCCAGGGGGCCTTAGAGGTCCAGAGTAATTACAAAAGGTTGCATTACACACAATGTGCTGTTTGAGACAAATTAGTGGAATGCTTGGTTCTGTTGGCTGATTGAATGAACAGGAACTGCTCCCGAGGGAGGGCTTGTGGGGAGCTGAGAAGGGTAGAGGGGAACAGTATCTAAATTTCCTAAACAAACTTGGTCTACTAAATTCTCACTTGAAAAAATGAAATTAAGTCCAGGTAATTTCGTGGTTTCAGCAGTTTAGGGAAGAGGAGGCAGTGTAGGCTTTCCTGGATGAATGGGCTATTACCTGTCAATCGCAGAGGGAAACGCTCTATTTCATAGGAAGCAGCCAACCCCCACCCAGGTCTAGAGCTGATTCTAAAGGTGCCTTATTCAGAATACAGCATAATTTTTATATTCTTATGAATATTATTTTTGTGAGAACCCATGTCGCACAAATACCAGTAATCCTCAAATATCACTAGAACATAAATACTCAAATGTATTTGTCCTTCTCTGAGGGTGTGGCAGATGATACTTCAATGTTCAGATACTCCACATGGAGGATCAGAATATGCTTTTAGAGATAACTTTCTTTTTAAATGCATTTCCCCCTCTGAAAGTCACTTTTCTAATAACATCACTGTAGAGGGTAGACTCTAAAATCTAAAACTTCAGAAAGCCATGGCACTAGTTTACAAAGATCACTGGTCACAGGACCTCTGGACTCACATAACAGGCCTATGAGAGAGCCACTCTTGAGCTTGATAGGCTTATTAGAAGCAAAATAATCATCTACCTTAAAAATATCAGGGGGATTTCACCTCGTGAGAGATTTTGGCTGTAGAATAAGTTTTCATCTAACAGAGAATTCAACTCAGTTGTAATTTAACTCAAGTTAATTGAGCATATAACCAGTTAGGCATGCGTCCCTATGCTTTGGGAAAAGCAAAACCAAACCAAAAATCAGAAACAAAATCTGAGTAAGATCACCTACAACTAAAAAGGAGAAAGAGCTTTAGTAGTACTAAGGTTTACTTTGGAAAGTCAGTAAGCATGTTACAATTAAAATTGGTTACACCAGTTAACAATATAACAAAAAGTTTAAAATAGACATACTGAAAAGGAAATCTTTTTTGTTTCCCTCCATGGGAAGCGTAGGACCAAGGCACGGACTCCATTGTGAACCTCAAACACAAGCACACCTTTGGAATAGACCCCCAGCAGTATTCCTGTCTGTGACTTCTTTTCAGGGTGCACCCGGTGAAAGTGAACTCCATACTCTGTCAGCCTTTGGCAGACCTGTTGGAACATACAGAGTGGTGCACCTGCATGAACAGTGGTGTACAGGGGAGGAATTGGACTTGGGTCAGCTTACTCAGTAACATGTGACATCCCATATTCCAAAAAAGTATTCCCAGTACTCACTTTAAGTGATAAATGAAAACAAACCCAAACCACACCAGAGGGCTAAACAGAGGGAAGGAAGGAAGGAAGGAAGGAAGGAAGGAAGGAAGGAAGGAAGGAAGGGAGGGAGGGAGGGAAGGAGGGAGGAAGGAAGGAAAGAAGGAAGGAAGGAAAGAAGGAAGGGGAAAGAAAGAAAGGGGGGAGAGAGAGAAAGAAAGAGAGAAAGAAAGAAAGACTTAGTTAATAGTCTTTTTTTTCTCTCTGGCTCTAGGGACCCTCACTAGAAAGGTGGAAAGTTCAGAGTTCTTTAACTCTTTGTGAACCACAGAAAAAAGAAAAAAAAAAGAATAAAAGAAGGAAATGAGAGAAACTCAGGCACTAAGAAAAAACACTCACTCATTCTGGATAAAGCAGAGAAAGAAAAGCTCCAACCACTTTACATACATATGTACATACATACACACACATACACACATTTAGTGGGTGCGGCAAAGCTCCATACAGCAAGCTCCAACAACCGCTATTTTCTGTTCTCAGTATATATACTGTCTCTAAAATTATCTCATACAGCTGTCAGGCAGAAACATCAAAGTGGGATAATAAATTATATGGTTTTCTAAATACGTTTACATTCCAATAATTTCATAGTAAGTTTAAGGCACTAATTCATGTTGTAGATCGAGAAGGTTTAAAGTAAAATTGTTTACAAGTCTTTCCATTAAGACTGGTATCTCACTGAAGATACATTATCTGTTTCTAGCCCCCCATAAGTTCATTATAAGTTTAAAGCACCAACCAAGGAGTACACATGGTGGGACTGATTGCTCCGGCAGCATGTGTATAGTAGAGGATGGCCAAGTCAGTCATCAATGGGAGGAGAGGCCCTTGGCCCTGTGAAGGTTCTATGCCCCAGTGTAGGGGAATGCCAGGGCCAGTAAGCAGGAGAGGGTGGGGTGGCGAGCAAGGGGAGGGGGGAGGGAACGGGTTTGTTCTTCTTGTTGTTTTTTGTTTTTTGTTTTTGTTTTTTGGAGGGGAAACTGAGAAATATGACATGTAAATAAAGAAAATATCTAATAAAAGAAAAAATGTAAAAAAAAGTTTAAAGCAAATTTTATTTTTTTGTTGTTTTATTTATTTATTTTTTGGTTTTTCAAGACAGGGTTTCCCTGTGTAGCCCTGGCTGTCCTGGAACTCACTCTGTAGACCAGGCTGGCCTCGAACTCAGAAATCCACCTGCCTTTGCCTCCCAAGTGCTGGGATTAAAGGCGTGCGCCACCACCACCTGCCTTAAGCAAAAATTTTTGTCATAAGTTAGCATGGTTTAGTCAAGAAACAAATCATCTGCCTTGTGTGTTACTAGTTTTGAAGTTTTGTATAGATAAACTAGTCAATACTTTATTTTTTGTCCTTGTATCTATAATATATTGTCCATTCCCAGTTCCTAAATTTAAGAACTCTATAAAATCATTATTAGGAATTATGAAATCATCAACCTGTCTACATAGCTTGACTATATGAGAGTACATCTTCGTGTTGATCTGCAGAACATCTGCCCAATAGAGATAGGGCAGGCCGATGCCCAGGAATCATTAGGCTGTGTAGTAGTGGTAGGAAAGGCTTATCCACAGCAAGAAGCAATCCGGGATGAAGTCTCTAAGGACCTTGCACTCTAAGAGCTCACCCATGGCAGGCCGTGAAAAATGGTGGACCATCTCTGCAAAATCCACTTGCATGTCTTTAGCTTTTCTTAAATGGCTTCTGACAGCCAGTGACAGAATATGAAGGCAGACTTGAACTGAGAAAATAAGTGTATGTAAGGCATGCATCTGGCGAAGGGACTATATCCATACTATAGAATAAAATACGCTTTACTGAGAGTCAATCAGATGGGAAGGAAATTGAAAAATGTTCAAGTATATACATCAAAAAAGAAGCTATATAAGTGGAAAGTGTAGCATGATAAAATGGTCAATGAAAATAGTAAGGAAGACAAACTAAAATTATAATTCTAGGGCTGGAGAACTGACTCAGTGGTTAAGATCACACTCTGTTCTATTTAAGACTGAAGTTTAATTTCCAGCACCCATGTAGAATGACTCACAATGGTGTATAACTCCAGCTCTAGAGGCTGGGATCTGTGGTTTCCATGGACACCTACACTCATGTGAAGGCACACACACACACACCCACACACACCCACACGGACACACACGGACACACATGGACACACACATGTACATATGTGTGTACACATGTGTGTATATACAAGTAATATTAGAAATAAATAAGTCTAAAGCCATCTTTAAATGCCCTAAGCAACATCACTTCTCACCCATCCGTAAGACTGAGATGGAAAGTGCAGAAGAGAACACAGCTGTCTCTGAGGCGGACAGCGGGACCTGCGCTGCATGTGAGGAGGAGGAGGAGGTCGGAGAGCTGCAGCACCCTTATAAAAACACACACTGCTGTTGCGCCCTTGCAAGCACTGAGCACAGTGGCTATGGAGAACTAAGCTCCCAGCCTGACCTCAAGTGTGCACTGAAAGCACCCCACTTTGGTTTTCTCATCATGAATCCCTTAAAGATAAAACTTTAGAGATGTTATGACGCCTCTTCCGAGATATGTGTGGAATGAGAAACTTGGCTCTCTAGACTATGGATCAGCAAACAGAAGGTATACTCTTCGTGTGCCTGCTGGAATCAAATGTTCTCAAAGTTTCTTATATTGAAAGCTTACTTAGTTCCATCTTTCCTATCATAAATACCCTTTATTTACATGTAAGCGAATAGGAAGCTGATGGCAAAGCTCAAACAATAAGCCACTTTTTCTGACTTTTTGTATCTGAGTTAATTATCATTCATACAAAGACCAGTTCACATCTTCAGAACAGGGCAAGCAGTTCTAGAGTGAGCATGAACTTGCCTCTTACACCTACTCAGTCATCAAATTCAACTCTTTCTTTTTATGATGCAGCTTGATTTTTGAGATACAGAACAGGTTGAAGGCATGGGATTCATAGTCAGGTAGGTGTGGGTTCAAATAAGAGTTTTGTCCTCACAGTGTTCTTGACTGTAAAGCATCATGTTTTCTTTGAGCCCCGTTTTCTCTTTCACAGATGAGAATTAAACTGGAATAGTTTCAGGCAGAAGCGAGCAGCAGGAGACTGCAGAGGGCCAGATACCAGCCCCCAGCTTCTAGATGTGCCCTCCAACTCTTGCTCATCCAGAACCTGTGACATTGCTTATTGCTGATGGCTCTGCATGCTTACCTTTAAGAACTCTAGCTCTGTCTCCTTCTCAGAAGCTCCTGCGTAGGTGTTATGCAGTTTGGGTAACTCTTCCTTAATGTAGGACACATCCAGCTTCTCCATCACCCTGGCGGGCAGATAATGCTCCAGGCGAAAATAGGACACGCCATGAACCTAGGGGGAAGAACAATGTTGTCAACCATCCCACTTGCCTATCACTGATAGCCTCTTGCTCCTGTCTTAAAGTTCTTGTCTCTGCCAAGAGAAGAAATGCTTTTACCGCTCTCTACGGAATGCCTCCCCCTCTTCTTTGGTGAGGTGGAATAGCTGGACTTATTGGCAAGTGTCAAGAGAGGACCCTGAGGGCCTTGTGCCATTACAACTCAAGAGTAATGTGGTGATGAAGGATGCTGCCCTGGGGGCAGGCTCTAGTCATCTGTGTCCTACTAGGTCGCCTTCATTTAAGAATATGGAGTTCTGGGGCTGGAGAGGTGGCTCAGCAGTTAAGAGCACTGACTGCTCTTCCAGAGGTCCTGAGTTCAATTCCCAGCAACCATCAGTGGCTCTCAACCATCTGTAATAGGATCTGGTGCCTTCTTCTGGTGAGTTTGAAGAGAGTGACAGTGTACTCACATAAAATAAATAAATCTTAAAAAAAAAAAAAAAAAGAATATGGAGCTCTGAACATGGTTCCCTGTACCATGCCCTCTGCCTGGTTCACGCCCTGCCACTATGTGGATCTGTGTAGACGGCAGCATCCCTCCAGCCCATGCTTGACCAATATGTCCTCTACTGAGTCTCTTCATTGGGGAATGGAGGGAGTGGAGCTAGATAGCCCTAACTTCCAAAACAAGACAAGTTTAAACAGAAAACAAGTATGGGATAGATCTAGTGAGCCAGGGCACTTGGAGGATCCAGAGGAGTTTAAGACCGTCGTAAGGTCAACCACGATTTTGCTAAAATCAGTGCAAAGGCTGAAGACGTAACCCGGGGGGGGGGGGGGGGAGGGGGGAAACACTTGTCCAGCATGCCCTGGTTTTGATCACCATCGGGAAAGCAAAGCAAAGCAAAACACGGATAGAAAACGAACAAATTTACCAATACCTACTTCATCTGGCACAGAAAAAGCAAGCCTACCTCCGGTTGATAATCTCCATACTCTGCCTGGAGAGCCAAGGATGCAAGGAGCAGGGCTGCTTCATCGTCACAGTGCACCCTCTCCTCCAGAATGTCTTTCCTCAGCTGAAGGTAATACTGATGGCAGGTTAGGTTGTGTCTGTTAAAATACAGATGCACACGGATACCTTGACTGCTGAGGCCGAACCGTGGAAGGACTTTGATCATAGGCACTGTTTCTAACACATATGTTTCCAACTATGGTTGTTATTAAGCTGTTGTAGGGTACTCAAAGAAGTGCAAGTTCAACCACTGCCTCCCTTGGCCATCATCAGAAGGCTTCTTCTTAAATAGGGACTAACATGGAGAGCCACAGAAGATTAATGTGCAGAAAGTGAGAGACATTTAGGACATTCAGTCGTAAAGGGGATGTCTTCATCAAGCCCTGCCCTCAGGGTTCAGGGAACCATGTGGCAGAGGAGATGAGAGACTGTCAGATGAATGACTTAGAGGAAGACAGTGTTGTGAATACATGACACAGGACTGGTACACAGAGACTGGTAGCACGTATTGGGCCTGCATAGGCTCAGGCACAATAGGGTCTAAGTCCTGAGAGTGGAGAATAGACACAGGCTCCTACCACTACCCAAAAAGCTATCTGCAATTGATACTTGCCTGCAAAGGAAAAATTAGTTTTCTCCAATGGAGTTTCACAGGGTGTGGTGCCTGTGCTTAAGAGCAGTTCATGCCCAGGAGTGGTAGCAACACAAACCCAGCCCAGTGGTATAGACCTTCTGTCTCATTTTGCTTTGCTTGGGCTTTTTTTTATTATTTTATTTGTGTATTTATATTTTGTCTTCTTGGTCATTTGCTTGTGTATTTTGCTTTCTGGTTTTGAGGGTCTCTCTGTATGTTTCCTTTTCTTGTTTATTTGCTTTGTAATGAGAGAGAGGGACAGAAAGAGGAGCTGAGTAAGTGGGGAGGATTTGTGGGAGGGAAGGGAGGGAAAAATGTGATCAGAATTTATTATAGTTTTTTTTTCAATAATGAAATATTTAAATAAAAAAAGGAAAGAAATTGTTTAAGGGCAATACTGACAGCACCCTTAGTTTGCAGGCCATACAAACACTCCATGAGCTGTACGGACACCTGAACTATGGAAAGCCCCAGGCCTTGTACAATGTATTTCCCTAATGCACACTTGCTGGGTAAAGGCTAACAGACAGGCGCAGTAAGAGGCTAGGCACCGATGACAGGGAACTCGTGGTCTCACAGAGTGTCTCGCTTCCTTACTAGGTCAAGGACTGTTACCTGCTCCCTTTAAGGAAGCACCATACAGCTCCCCGGCCTGGAAAGCTGCCAGTTACCACACCTGTGCTTTGGAGCCACCAGTAAGTCGTGGCTTCATGAACATAAGCACCACAGTGTCACTCAACTGATGACATGCGGCAGTTAAGCAATTAAGAGGCAGAAGGTGAACACCACATGGGTGCCCGGGATGAAGAGACAGCTCATGCCCTAGGCAGAGTGTAAAAGGGTGATGGAGTTCATCAAAACACTCAGAGCTCCATCCATATAACCAGAGACGAATAAAAACTGTTTGTGGATGGAATTTTCCAGAGTAGTTTCTGATAATGAATGAGCACTAGTGACTGAAAGGGTGGCAGTGAAAACACAAATAAAGGAGAACCGCTGCATTTCTTTCAAATGAAGAAGAAGAAATCGTCCTAAATCCAAATCAAGGGGTCTGGTGCCAGTAGGTTAAAGAGTTCAGCAGAGCCGGCCCAGAAAAAGCAAGAGAGAAACCCTTGTGCACTCACTGTATCAGACTAACATCATCCATGAAAAATTTAATTCGGAAAAACAATGTAAAGTCAACAGCAGCTTTGCCCTTTCTCTTCGGCTCTTCCTTCCATCCCTCCGGGGCCACTTTGGTTAATTTTAAGTCAGGGTCAACAAAGAAATATTCATTCTCTGAAACAGAATGAGAAAGGCATTCAGAAAGCATGGAGAGTTTTCCTTTGATGTCTTCATTTCTGTCGAATGTATTAAAAAAGAACAAGGTCCATCAGAAGCAGAGCAGGGGCTGAGTGCTGGCAAGGCTGGGTTCAGTGTGGATCAGCCTTTTCAAACCCAGGCAGAGACAGGCAGACGAGCTCCTGGTCATATCTTTACTGCCTGTGAGAATAAATTCCTCTTCCACTCCAGACATCAGTCTCCCTGTATGTAAGATCAGGATGATGCTGGAATCTGCACTATATGCTGCTGCAATAATCTAATGACAGAAATGCTGTGTGCTGGGAGGCAAGCCTTGGAGCACAGGTCTGCAGTCTTAGTCTTAGCTATTACTCACTAATCCAAAGGCTGGACCGCAAAGCCTGACTTGTCCAGAGGATTTAAGAAAGAAAGAGATCTGTCTCAAAAGTATCTGTTGGTAGACAACACTACCTGGTTAGCTGGTGTGGGGTGGGGTAAGCCCTAGAGCTAGGTTTTAGCTCTTTCCACTCCTCTGGGGCTACTTTCCAGAATTTTAAACCAGGATTAAAAAAAAAAGTACTAATTACATACTTAATGGGTGACTGATTCTACAGGATGAACTATTCATTTTCAAGGTACAAGCATTAAAAAAGAAAAAGCTCCAGGGCTGGCAAGATGGCTCAGCGGGTAAGAGCACTGACTGCTCTTCCGAAGGTCCTGCGTTCGGATCCCAGCAACCACATGGTGGCTCACAACCACCCGTAATGAGATCTGACACCCTCTTCTGGTGCGTCTGAAGACAGCTACAGTGAATTATGCAGAGCCAGAGCAAGCGGGGCCTGAGTGAGAGGGCCAGCAGAAGGTCCTGAATTCAATTCCCAGCAGCCACACACATGATAGTTCATGGCCATCTGTACAGCTACAGTGTACTCATATACATAAAATAAAATAAAACAAATCTAAAAAAAAAAAAGCTCCATAGATATGGAAAGAGCCTCACAAACACAATGAATGAAACCCTAGGTCCCTGTTTCTCTGTGCTGACAGACTTGCTTATTTAATTATTCTCCTCCCCTGCCCCCAACCCCCATGAGGCCTGGCTTGGTAAGAGGTACAGGTTGCCATTTTGACGCCAGGTTTTCCATTTCGAATTCTGAATCAAAACATCGAGATACCTTTGAGGGTGGCAAGAGCAAACAAATGGTGCTCCACCAAGCCAATGTGAGCCACCACCATGTCGAAGACATCTTTGCAGACAGCCTTGGTGTCACAGGTGAGCTCGAGTCTCTGCCCACTCAGAAGCCTTACATTCACCTTCCTCCGCTGGTCCTTCTTGGTCTGCAACTGAAAAACAGATGACAGCGTTTATTAAAAGCTAAAAGCAGCACTCGACCACATTTAGACTTGCTTTAGAGAATCACTGGACACGTTTGCTAAGAGGAACAGAGCTGGAGTTACTACTTACAAGGATAGACCGTGGCAAATCCAAAGATACAAATGGCTCAACTGTCATCTTCACAAATTCGGGGCCAAAGAAATTCTGCAAGTCATATAAGCAGAGTATTATTTTTACTGTTTATCCTAGGTCATTCTTTAAAAGGCAGCAGTGCAATAACAACAAAGCATACATCAGCATGAGGGGCTGCACAACAAATTAGAAACTGAGTGAAGGACATTGGGTTTTGTTTAGAACAGAAGTAGAGCGTGCTTTATGCAGAGGTTTTTATGGTGTGTGCACCCCTGTGTGTATATATATTCGTGTGGGTGTCTGAAACTAAAGGTGCAGGGAAAGGTCTGTGTATGTGAGTGCCCCCATGCGTGTGTACAATTACCACATGTGAAACCCATATCATATTGCATGACTTCCTGCTTATTGCCTTGTTTTGATACAGGCTTGGTTATAATATTTAACTGGCAAATTTTCATTAAATTTCTTCCATTTAGCTTAGAATACATTTAGTTATGTTTTATTGTCACTCTAAAACTTTGGAATGGTACAGTGTCTAAGGAATTAATTATTCCACATATAAAAGATTAGGGTGATGAAACGTTTACAATACTCCTTAAAAAGGAGTCCAACTTCACTGTTACGTTCACGGTCTAGTACTTAAAGAAAAATATGGCAAACAGAAAAGCCATCCCCGATCAGAATGTGAGATGCAGCATTTCCATTCCTGCCCTGAAGACTGACAGCAGTGAGAACCTGAAGCCTGGCATTAGTCCAAGGGTCTCTGCGAGACTGGGCAGGGCTGCGGAGAGGGCTTGGCAGTCTGTACTGGGTAGGCTGCTGCTTTAGGGACTCAGCTCAGTTTTCCTGAACCTACACGGCAACTCATGACCCTCTGAAGCTCCCGCTCTAGGGATGCTACGTGGTATTCTGTCCTCTACAGGCCCTAGGCACGCATGCATGTGTGCATAGACATATATGTAAGGAAAACACTCATATACATAAGATGATGTTACTGATGGTCATGGTGATAGAATTTTACAGAAAAAGAGACTCAGTAAGTAAGTAAGGACTCTGAATGGCTGAGCAGAGATGTGGAATTTACTTAAAAAACATTCCTGCTTCGGTCCTAGCCTTGAACTCCATAGCTCATCTCTTGATTTATGGGCTAATGGGTTTCTTACTATAAGAAAGTAGCTTCCTGTTATATTGAATAAAGCCAGTTGTTCTCCAGGATCATATGTATGTTACTCATATTTTTGTCTTTGTTTCCCCCCACCCCACCCCCAGGTTTTCTCCTGAGATGGATGTACTCTGCTGCTCAGACATCCTTCACTGATGGACAATGAACATGCTTCCACCTCCTGAGACTAAAAGGACAATACACCATGCCGAGAAATACGTGTACATTTCTTTTTGAAAGATATGATCTTGCTGTGAAGCCTAGGTTGGCCACGGAATTTCTATGTCACCCATGATAATCTCAAAGTCATGATCCCTCTGACTCAGCCTCTTGAATGTACATAGAGAGGATAGGCATGGACAACTATGCCCAGGTACATATAGAAATAAAGCATCAAGCTAAATCCACCTAATGATATTTTGAAATTGAAATAATGTAAGCAGATAAATATTGATTTTAATATCACACAAGACATCTTATCCTAATGAGAACTAATTTGTGCTCTCCATTTTACCTACAGGCATCTTTAGGATACCTATAGCAGCTTTTTATTAGCATATATTAATTATAAACAACAATGGGCTTCATCATGACACTTCCATACGTGTACGTGATGTAGACTGACCAGGACCACAGTCCGACCAGGACCACAGTCCGCTACTCTCTTCTGTCCCTTCTCCAGCCCCCAACCAGTATTCCTTCTACTTTCAGATCTTTTTAAAAACCTATTTTTTTGTGACCCACTGAGTTTAGCGAGGGTCTCAGACAGGAGCATGTGTGAGAGGTTATTTACCACATCACGGGTAGCTCATCTGTGGCTATTCCACTGAAGAACACCTAGTACGGATTATCAAAGAGCAAGTTTGGACACAGTGGGTGAGAAGAACCTCACCCTTAGCTTTCTCTGGGTCATGGCTGTCTCCAGGGCCATTTCCCTTAGTGGATCTCTAGAGATGTCAAGCATGGATGCTTTGACTGTGTCCCCTGGATACAGGCTTAGCCGTGACTGTCGGAGAGCCATCCTGGCTTGGAGCTGCATCATTTCTTCCTCTTGTCGCCTCAGCATCATCTCCTGATTGATCAAGTTGCCTTCGAGGGATGTTTCATATTGTCTAGTATAGAGAAAAGAGAAAAAGCAAAATAAAGTCTGGCAAAAAAGAAAAAACAAACAAACAAACAGGGGTTTCAAGGCCCTAATGTAGGAAGTTCCACAGCAGGTAAGGTATCAGGAATATGAACATTATTTCTAAAGACGTATTTATTTTTAATAACTGTATATATTTGTGTGCTTGTGTGAGTTTATTTAGACCAGCGGTGTGCACATGTCTGTGGGGCCAAGAGTTCTAGATCTCCTGAACTGGAGTTACAGGTGGTTATGAAGTACCTAACATGGGTCCTAGGGACTGAACCTGAGTGAGTATTACACAGTATGGCATGTAAGAGAAATAATATATAAAATCTCTTATAAATTATGTATGTGTATATATATATATATGTATATATATATATATATATAATTCATTATATTATGTTTGTCCAGTTCCTGATCAAATAAGAGTAATCTTTTGTAATTTCCTAAGAGAAAGAGTGATCAGAGAATCTTTGTTCTGATATTTGATCTTTGAATCTAGTTCCTGTCACATCTCCTAGAAAACAAAAGGGAAGGGAAGGGAAGGCGAGTGGAGAGGAGATGGGGAGGGGACGGAGAGGGGAGGGGAGGGGAGATGAGAGGAGAGGAGAAAAAGAGAAAGAGAAAAGAAAACAAAAACAAACAAACCCAAGATGACCAGAATGAGTCTCTTGCTCCTGATTCACTGTTCTTAAGTTCTTTAGCGATTTTGGGAAACAGTTGCTTGTGGTAAAGTTGCTTATTGTAGTAAAGAACAGCTTGGTGGAAACTAGTTTCTAGTTCAGGACAGATCCAGAAAAATAAGCCTAAATGGGAAGAGTCCTAGAATTTTCCACTCACAGCCCTCCCACTGGGGGGCAAGCCTGAGTGGAGAGAGTTAATCATCAGTTTTGCCTATGGAATGAGACTTCCATAAACACCCCTAGTCCCTCCTGAGGAGCACCCCAGAGTCCTCAGAAGAACTGCCTTCCCTGTAGTTCTCTCAGTCAGGGGCTGTTTTCTTCCTATAGATCTGAAGGTCAATGAAATTCTGCTTAGTTCTTGTATTTTTATCTGTGTGAGTACATGTGGTCATGTGGGTCAAGGTAAAAGGTATTGTTCCTTAGGAGATGTCCATCTTGCTTTTCGAGACACAGACTCAGAACAGAACCCAGGCGTGGCTGATTTATCAAGGCTGGCTGACTAGTGAGCCTGGATCTACCTCTCTCTGCTCCCCAAAGACCCAAGCATGTGCCACACCTGGTTTTGGTCAGGGATCCTTGGGATAGAATTCAGATCCTGAGCCTGCACTGCACTATGCCCATTGAACTGTCTTCTCAACCCTTATGCTTAATTCTTATTTCAGCCTCCAGACCTACCGCCTTCTTTTCAAACAGCCAGCTCCCCATAAGTGCAAGATGGGACAACACCTGCTAGTGCTCTAGGTGTTTTCCATTCTATTGCTCACTCCCTTCATTCAATAAAGATGTCAGTCTGATTCAGAGTTTTTTCCCACTATGAGTCATGGTATGTGAATTTGGGGAGTCTTCTAACCTTCTGACCCATTCTCTTCTTCGGCTTGTGCTGACATAAAACTACCCAGCACCCTCCCCTACTTCAGCACTCTGTACCTGACCCCCCCCCCCCCCCCCGCCCAACTCCTTCACTTGAGTTTTATACTCAGTGCCACCCCTTGAGGGACACCTCCTCTGATCACACTCACACATGAAGCAGGATCCAGAAACCACTTTCTGACAAGCCTGCTTCCGTGCGGGGCGGAGTACTGTTTCCTTCTCCCACTGTCTGAGGGCTAGCTCTCATTCTAGTAATCTCCAGGGTGAGCTGCGTTTGTGTGCATTTCTGAAAGTATCTGCTATGTGGGAGATGCCCAGCAGCTGCTAAGTGAATAAGTGAACGTGTTCCTGTGGTTTACCACACCCGGAGTCAAAAGCACGAAGAACTTGAGTCTATTCGTTGTAACTCAAATAATACATTTCATTAAGTGGATTTCATTAACTAGAACTAATCTTAACAGCAAAAAAGACTTATCTGTTTATTTCTTCCAATATAGATGTAAAACATTTTATTAAGAATGGAGACATTTGAGATATAAAACAAAAACAGAAACAAAAACAAAAACAAGCTCCAGATCTAGACAAGTAGTTCAGTGCTGGAAAATGAGTGCACTATCTGCTGATAGGCTCAGGAAAAAAGTTTGTTAATATACTGGGAAAGGAGGAGAGTCACACGGACACAGAGAGGTCCGAGGCAGTGGGAAAAGGCAATAGGTAACATCTGCTTCAAGAGCTAAAGCACAAGAAAGGCTAAGAGGTGGCCTTTGGAAACAGCTCTCAATATCTTTTTTAGTCACTAAAAGACACTTTTGATAGCTCAGAGATTAGTCATCCGGCCCTGCCTGACTCATGGTTTCCAGTTCATGTCTTCCCCACCCCACAGCAGAAATCAGCAGCACTCACTGGCTTTGTTCCGCCCGTTTCACTCTAGCTGAAGGGAATGGAAATTTTCTCATAAGGAAGCATGCATGCAACATGCAAAGATACAGTGCTAGGCACTGAACAAATCGGGAGCTGCTGGCTGTGTGCGGACATGGAGAGGTGTCATCAGAGACCTTGGCCACACCCAGGAACGCCTGCCTCTCTAGGAGCTCGGACAGGATTTTAGTCAGTGTATACTTCAGGAGGGGGAGGACGGGGAGTTCAGCAGTTTCTGTATGACCACGTTGTCCCAGAATTCTCTCCCCCATGTTTATATTTAATTTAGTTGTTGTGAGCACTAGATAAAGCCCCTGTCCCTAAACACAGTTTACCCTTTAAGGATGGGTTGGCAAAGTAAGGTGGCCCTAATATTCACATTTCCTTACATAAAACTCAGAGCGTCAAAATTAAGTCTCTCATGACTCATAGGTTTCAGATTCTTTATTGAGAAAACAGATACAGTTTCCAAGATGACTTATTTTAAAGAAATGTATCCTTAAGTAACAGGCTGAACTCTGAGTTAATGCACACTCTCAATGTTTTTTCTAGTTGTTATCTCTATTCCTTCTTTTACTGAAGCTAAAAAGGGGTGATTTCGTTTTTTTTAAATCAGACATATAGTGGAGGAAATTCTAAAGAAATTCTCCATCAGTTCAGCACTGAGTGTAATGAAATTTAACACTGGCTTCTTACTGCTCATCCCAATGCTGTGGCTTCACCAAGAAAGCATGTAATACTGAGTATAGAACTATCTTTCCTTATAAATAATAAAAGTTGCTTTATAATAATAAAAGCTCATTAAAATGGCATTATGTAAATAGAAAATTATTTTCTACAAAGAAAAAATATTACAGATATTTAAAAGAGGTAAAAGAAAAAAATGTGGAGCATTAAGTAGTAATTTTTTAGTATATGAGCTTGACTGTCTGAACCATAGCCATGAATAACTGCTTTAACCACACAGCTAGGATTACATGGTCTATTAACAGTTTACGGGTATGGACACTGTCTGGCATATTCATTAGCTAAGGGACAGATATTTGAAATTTTCCAGATGATTCTCCTATAATCTGAAGCATCTGCAGTAAACAGTGAGTTTAGAGTCTTCATGCTTTGGAAATACACTTTCAAGCCAATTTTGGATGTTAAGTGTCATTTTATAAATTTGAAATCAGCACTCTGTGTTCAGGCAAGGCAGCTGTGTTTATGTGTTTATGTGTTTATGTGACCGTGATATACATCAATACATCTAGCACTTGTCTGAGAGTTCTTTCAGTTTAAACAAAGCAAAGTTTACATAACTGTGATACATCTGTCCCAGATCTAGAACATACAGACACTAACATCTCATAAGAAACTTGTCAAGTACTCCGGTATGGAGGTGAATGCTACACAGCCCCAAACAGGCATTAGAATATACCAGAGCACCACTGTAAGCTAACAATGAGTCAATAATTAACTTCTTACTTAATAGCTCACGTAGTGGTAATCTAATTATTCATTCAACCACTTCACACTGAATACTTGAGCCTGCCCGGGCTTTCAAGGTACAGATCAATTATTTACACTTAGAAACAAAGATTTATTGTTTCACAGATTTTTAGTGCCATGCCGTACATAACCTTGATTGTTATATCCATTCACACTGACAATTTAAGAAATCAAGTGCAAACTGTAATTAATGATCACCAAAACAAACAAGACAGAATCAAACAAAAGCAAAACCAACCAGATGTGACTAGCAACCAGTGCTTTCCAAAGTCATACCTTGGTCGTGACTGGCCAGCTTCATCTACTCCGGGAAGACCGCTGCTGGATTCAAATCTCTTGGAAGCTTCACTTTTTCTCACTAATTGTGAATAAAAATATAATAATGGTAGAAGTGATAAAAATATGAAAGTGATCTCATCTAAAACTCAGGCACTTAGGAACGAAGGTAACCTGTACAACTCACAATCATATCCCCAAATGAATGACAGGGTGTACAAGTCTTTTGAGGTTGGGTCATGTTAGTTTTTGTTGTTGCTGTTTGTTTTCTTGTTTCTTTTTGCGACAATGTTTCTCTGTGTTGCCCTCAGTTCTGAAACTTGCTTTGTAGACCAGGCTGGCCTTGAACGTGGTAAATGCCTGCTAGCTCAGAGAGGCAGAGAAAACACCCAGATGACCTTCCTCCTCAACTGACATTCCCGCAGCCATGCCATGCAAAACAAAACAAAACAAAACAACTTGCTCCAAATTGAATGTCCTCTCTTCTACTTCCTGTGCCACGTCTCTCTACCCATCCTCCTGACTCCTTCTTACTCTCTATAGATTTTTTCTTAACAATCCTACATTCACTTCCTGACAACTGGTTGCTTGCTCTGCTTCTTAACCTATGGTTGACTCTATCTAATCCTGTTTACAGTATTCAAGAAGAAAACTCTTGGAGTAAAGCTGTGTACTAAGGCTGAGCCGCACCACAACTAAAAACCAGTTTCCTCTAGTAAGTAACACGACCTCAGGGTTCACAATGTAATCAAATATTCTATAGCATTAAATAATACTAAAAAACAATAATAGTTGCTTCTTAAATTGGGAGGCAGAGGCAGGCGGATTTCCGAGTTTGAGGCCAGCCTGGTCTACAGAGTGAGTTCCAGGACAGCCAGGGCTACACAGAGAAACCCTGTCTCAAAAAAAAAGGGGGGGGGCTACTTTGCCCACATCAGAGGACGACTCTTACCTTGTCTGAAGTCTGACTCTGAGGAAATAATAGATGGGCTTTCACTGGAAGTACTAAAGATATCGCTGCTGTGGTAAGTTTTGTATCTTCGAACTGGCTCTAAAAGAATTTTTAAAAATGAGAACGTTTATTAGCAATGCCACATGATTTTTTAAAAAGACAGAGTCAATCTTGGATGAGTAGGACATTTTATATACTGCCTTAAATTTACCACTCACTAGACTGACTGTATCTGAAAACTGAGAAATGAGGCTCTAGAGTTAGGGTGCTCTGTGTATGGGTTCGGAGCATCTGTTCTAGAAAAGACTGCCTAGGTTTGAGTGCCAAC
The DNA here is from genome assembly GCA_019843815.1 of Montemys delectorum. Lineage (NCBI taxonomy): Eukaryota > Metazoa > Chordata > Mammalia > Rodentia > Muridae > Montemys > Montemys delectorum. The sequence continues at coordinate 17,747 of JADRCD010207295.1, forward strand.
AAGTAAGTAGTTCAAGGTCCCAGCAACTCAGTCCAAAAAGGGGGAGGGTGCCTATGGTAACAGTGCATAACGTCACTCCGAGAACTAAACACTCAGCTCTTAGGACAGTCTGCATGTTATAGGAGCAACATTCATGACCGTTTTAGGATGCCACATGTAGTGTCCTGTTAGGTACTTACTCTAAGGGATCAAACACCCGAGAGCACACAGTCTAAGACTTTACCATGAAGGAGAGGTAAGTACACAACTGCACAATGCAAGACAGGATGTTCACTTCTGCCAGAGTGAGAAGAGAGGAGTCAAGACAGCCTCCTGCACAGATATTTTCAGAAAACGCTCTCTGAAAGGGGCTAAGGCCTAAGAGCCAAGCATGGACTAACACTGAAATCCTGCTTTAAAAAAAATCCTTTTTTTTTTAATGTTTATTTTATGGTATGAGTATTTTGCCTGCATGTAGATCTATGTATCATACGTGTGCCTGGCACCCTTATAGTCTAGAAGAGAGTGTTAAATCCCCTGGGATGGGAGTTATATAGACAATCTGTAGACGCCACTGTGATGAGCACTATCCAGGTATGATCTGCCACATCTCTGGTTCTTCATCCCCACTGTCCCTGTGGTGGGCATTATCCATCCATGTTCAGTCCCATCCTTTTGTCATGCGGGGACGCTATCCCTCATGTCTGGATTCTCTATTCTCTCTAATTTCCTTTCTGCAGCACTGCTCTGCATATAACTCAGTATACAGACACCTCCTTTTGCTTAACTACCTGCTGTGCCTCCATCCCTCCTGTCTCTCTTACTAAGCCACTAGACTAGGTCTTTCACAAAAAACCGATGAGCTTCCCCTTACATCCACATATTCCCAGTGTACAGCAAGCGCAGAACGCTTTCTGAGTCAATGGATGAAAACAAGGGTTATGGGAAGGGGACCTTTAAAGAGGCACTTTTCATTGCACCAACAGAATGGAAAGGTCAAAGGAGGGGGCGGTAAGGACTGTGCATTTGGTGGTTTGGAGAGCGAGCCTTCTTGGCCCAGTGGACTGACTCTTCATATTTTCAGGTGGTTCTCAAAAAGCCCATTTTTGAGGTTGCAGATGATTGTCAGAAAGACTGATGGGAAATGTGCCAGGGGAAGGAGAAATGGGAAAAACACAAGGAAGAGGCTTCACAAAAAGAAAGCGTATTCTTCTTAATAGAAATGGAGGGCAAAGATAAAGATAAAAATAAACAAAAAAG
>JADRCD010207296.1:0-19606 GCA_019843815.1 Montemys delectorum
ACACTTAGGAAATAGGAGACAGTATGAAAGACTAAATCTAAGGAAAGTAGAAATAGAGAAAAAATTCAGTTCAAAGGCACAGAACATATTTTCCACAAAATCATAGAAAAATTTCCTACCTTACGAAGAAGAAGACCTTTAAGATACAAGAAGCATACAGAATACCAAACATACTGGACAAGAAAATAAATTGCCCTCTATACATAGCAATCAAAGAACTAAATGTACAGATCAAAAATGTATATTAGAAGCTAAAAGGAAAAATGATCAGGTTAACATATAAAGGAAAACCTATTAGAATTACATTTGACTTTAATAAATTGCTTTGCGTTTCTCTCCATTTAAGTTGATGTTGGCTATTGGCTTCCTATAAATTGCCTTTATTGTTACATGTGGTCCTTATATCCCTGGTCTCTTCAAAACTTTCATCATGAAGGGGTGTTAGAATTTGTCAAAGGCTTTTTCAGCATCTAATGAGATGATAGATAATTTTCACTGATTTCCATATGTTGAATCATTCCTACATATCTGGAATGAAGCCTACTTGATCATAGGGTTTTTGGATTCAGTATGCAAGTATTTTATTTAGTGTATTTGGATATATGTTCATGATGGAATTGGTATACAATTTTCTTTGTTGGATTTGTTTGGGTATCAGGATGATTGAAGCCTCATCAAGTGATTTGACAATGTTTATTTTTCTTTTTCTATTTTGTGAAACTATTTGAGGACTGTTGACATCCACTCTTCTTTGAAAATAAGGTAGAATTCTGGCTTAAAACCATCTGTCCCAGGGCTCTTTTGTTGTTGTTTGGGAGATTTTTAATGACTACTTCTACTTTCTAGATGGCCAGGAATCACATATAGGACCGCTTAGAGATCCAAGATAAAATCAAGCATGATTTGCAAAAATGAATAAAAATTAAAAAGTCAATAAAATGACTCCTAATCATATTGTGTATGATAGATAGGTGTGTGACCCCGGTGTCTTCAGAGGCATCATACAGCAACTGATGGGAGCAGATGCAGAGACCCACAGCCAAAAATTAGATGAGCCAGGGAATCCCACAGAAAACAGGGATTGTAAGAGACAGAGGGTATGAGAATGTCATGAGAACACGGCCCACAGAAGTAACTAAGCAGTACTCATAGAGGTTTACAGAGGAGACTGAAGTCACAAATATAGAACCTACATGGTCTAAGCCACGTCTCAGCAGTTTCTTCCTAATAGCTTTTTCTGCTCACAAAGCCAATGTAATCGAATCTTTTTTTTTTTTTTTTTTGTTAAAGGTGTCTTAAATTTTGAATCTTCTAAAAGTATTGTATGGCAGATTAAGTTTTTCTTCAAGTACTGCAAAGGGAAATGGAGTAGGTAACAACTAGACTACTATATACAGACAAGATAACAACTATAGTTTAAGCTGTCTTCTTACAATATCTTGACCGTATTTTCCCCTCATGACCCACTTCCCATACTCTCTCCCAAAAATACAGTTTTGAGATCATTCATTCTGAATAAAATTGAACTCACTTCAAAGTGCAGGTATTTTAATTGTACATATATATGTATATAGTTATATATTCATGCTATGCTGCTTTTTATATTATAGGATTAGCTGGTCTTCCTAGTCTCTACAATTCTCAGTGGAATTTTTCATTCCTAAACGTTCAACAATAGGGAGCCAAGAAATCCATAGATACCCATATTTGTATTCAAAAAGATGTGGCAAACTCAGCATCTAATATTTGTCATCTTTTGTTACAAATGAACAACTCTACTCATTTTCTGGAAATCTCATGAAATTCATTCTAGGCAGAAATTGATTTCAATATTTTATTGGATGGCAGAATAATGAATTTATTGACCTCTTGAAAATACTTGTGCCATTTGCCACCCTCACCTCTCCATTACAGTTCCTAAATGTCCTTAGAATCCAGCACAGCAGGGAGTCCTCTGAGCAAGGACTAACTAACGGAGAAAGACATGCAGCAAAGCCTTTTTATTTATCTCTCAGAATTTATCAGTATATTCTACTAGATAAAGTAGAATGCTTATTAAGTATCTATCCCCTTGACTTGTGTCTTCTCTCTGGGGATCCATGCTTGGTACAAGTTTAAATAGGTGAGTAAAAATTTAGCAAACATTATGTGTTATGAAAGTATAATACGGTCTGTAGACTCAGATAAGACTTAAGATTTTAATGCCTGGTCAGTAATCCAAGGAACAAAACACAGTATGAAAATTACATTATCTACAAACGTGATGAAAGATAAAGGTTATGCTTCGCCCCCTTTTTAGTTAGCCACTGAGACTGAATGGTGTTGTCCACATGGGCACAGTTGTGAGGCAACCTAACGGCAGCCATTCTCCCTAGGGAAAAAAATGACATGGAAGCAGGCAGGAGACATGTTGGGGATGAGGTGGAGCCAGAGGACTTGTGAACTTGATGAAGAAGATGCGAGGTCTGTACTATATATATCGAAATGTCAAGGCAGAAACTTAAAACAACAAAGCAGTATCAATCAACCAGACACCCCCTCCCTGAGCTCCCAGGGACTAAACCACCAACCAAAGAGGGACACATGGCTCCAGCTGCATATGTAGCAGAGGATAGCCTTGTGGGTCATCAATAGAAGGAGAGGCCCTTGGTCCTGTGAAAGCTAAATGCCCCAGTGTAGAGGAATGCCTGGGTGGGGAGGTGGGAGTGGATAGGTGGGTGGGGGAACACCATCATAGAAGCAGGGGCAGGAGGATGGGAGAGGGGGTTTCCGGCGTGAGGGAGAAACCTGGAAAGAGGATAACATTTGAAATGTAAATAAAGAAAATATCCAATAAAAAAAAAGAAAAAGAAAAGAAAATCCCATAAAATTATGTGAGGATATCACAAAGGACTCAAATACCAGAATTTAACAAAAGAGCTTTGGTTGTTCGCCTGCACACACATTGTTTGAAATTATTTAAGGTTCACAGAGGGGAAAACAGGGAAGCAATGTGTATGGAGTTCCCTATCAGATCCACAGAGAGTTGGTTCAATGACACTGGATTAGTCTAAACTCCACATTTACTGACTCATTTGTATAACATTTGCACATAATCTATAGGCATCTGTCTATATTCTTTTTTTTTTTAATTCGACAATCCAAAGTCATCATGCAACGCCTATATTCTTTAAATCATTTCCTAATTAAATCTAATGAATACTAAAACAGAAATGCTAGGTAATTATTTGCTGTATTTTACTTTTTGAGTAGTTTGTGAACAACAACAAGAACAAAAGTCTGGACAAGTTCAGTAAAGACTAATATGTTACACACTTGGTTGAGTCTATAAATATGGAACCAATGGCTAAACATGTGCAGCCATGATATTCACACTGAAGGTTGTGATCTTTTGGATATGTAGTTTCAAAATAGTAGATGAGAGACAATAAGCCTGTAATATCAGGTTAGGATTACCCACATGGCACAGAAATGCGAAGGACAGAAATATAATTTCCCTTGTCCTTGCAAAAGAACAATGAAACTAACAGGGTGAAGACTGAATGAAGAAAGGATAAACACACAGACAGAAAGAGGAGAGCTGGGGTTGGTGTGGACTCAGGGATGGTGAGGACACAGAGACTTGGACGCTCACGTTACTATTTAGAGTTGAGCACAGATGTAGGGCTATTGTATAATACTGAGAAAACGAGGCAGGTCTAACTAATTCAGTATGTCTGACTCTGGAAACAATCTTGAGGTCATAAACATCTGGCAGGAGAAAGCTGCAGTGTACATTTTCAACATTCACACAGGCAAATGGGGGAAATATGTGTCCCCTACCAGAACCTTGCCTTGGGAAGGATTTGCAGTTTTCAATGGTCTAAAGCATTATTGTCTTTGAGATACCCAAACCCATGCCAATCAGTGCACACTCACGCAGGCCTTTATTCATTTCCTAAAGAATCTACTTCCTTATACCTTTAAAATTGCAGAGTCACTAATACTTCATGTTCCTGTTTGGGAGCCAGTAACAAAACAGGGCTCACATATAAGGCAAACTTGGTTATGATAGGAACAGAAAGCTTGAGTGATACTCAAGAAATTGTCTGTGATTACTTCCCAGCATACAGCTGGGATTGTCTTGGATATCAGCTGAGGAACACTTTCAGACACAGTGCTATTGGTTCTAATATCTGATTGTGCATTATTTGAAATAGATGCATGGATCATAACACAATGAACTGAGATGGGGCTATGCTAGGATAGGACTATACCCAAGTCAGCTCTTGATTAGGAGTAGGATTAGAATAGAAATGCTAATGTAGAATCTTATGAAGGTGGTTTTAATCATATATAAGGCATTTTACATTATTACAAATATGTGTGCATCTTATAAAATATTTGTAATATGTAATTATTAATCTTAATGATAATGTATAAAGTAATCCCCAGAATTAATTCTGTATTTTTTCATTTCTTTTGGGATTAAAATTTCTACCTTTCCTCCTTTCAAATCCTCCTATAAATACCTCCTTGTTCTCTTTCAAAATCATAGCCTCAAAAATCGTTGTTACATGCATATTTTATAGATCTCTGCATTTGAATAAAGGTGGTATGGTGGTGTGTTCATATATAGATTTATAGAAGATTAAACACTATTTTAAGAACCAAAGGAGGGAGCACATGAGTCACAAGGAATATAGACTCTGTCTTTCAAGTAGATTGGACTTAGACATTCAATTTTTTCCATTATGATAAGTCATATGCTAGTTGTTATTGAATATGCCTTGTGAGGGAGACTAACTGAGAAAGTTCATTACAAATTGAGTTCATTGGGATTATGAAGCAACTTTTACCCAATATAGTGACAAGTAAATCTGAAAAAGTGTCATTTGATTCAAAAATTATACTACTATGTATGTATACAAAAGAAATGGAGCTAGTCTGTCAGGCATACACCTCAATTCCCTTGTTTATTGGGGGATTATTAATATAGACAAGGAAGAGGAACAACCTAAGGAAAACAATCTAAGTACTGATTGATTGAATGGAAAGAAACACACACATATTCATATATTTAGAAAATATTATTCAATTACAAGAATGAATTCTTTTCACTTGAAATAACACAGATGAGGGGAGGAAATTAAAGACTCCCCACCAAACAAATGATCACATATCTTGATATAAGGAATCTGAAAGTTAGTCACATAGAAGCTAAGGATAAAATTCTGGTTCCTGAGCCTGGAGACAGTAGAAGGAGAGGAATGGAAGCTAGGCCAATACATTGTAAGTTAATTAGAAACAGTAAAGTTGATGTTACTGTACATTCAGATGACTATAAATTACTCAGGAAGCTACCTCAAAAAGTTACAATTATTTTGAAAGTGTCTGTCATAGAAAAATAATAAATGTCAGAAAAGATATGCTATTTAACATGAATTTAGCAGCATGCAAAATATACATTTCTATATACATTTCTGTGTTTTATTGTGTCAGTTAAAATATCTTAAAATGAAACTCATTATCACTGATTCTGACTTTGTCAGGTGAGTTATCTCTCTTGAGGATTATCTCATTATTCTAGACCAAAGAGTCAAGGAAGCTCTTGTTATCTATTTTGTTTAAGTGTTATTTTACAAGAAGGGTGAAGATGTTGCATGATGCTAGCGCTAATCACCAGGTAAGTATTCACTCATTTCTTACAAGGAGGAACCTTAGAAAAATACCTTCACTCATTAACTAATAACTGCTCAAATATGTTTTGCCTTTTGAAGTTACGTGTTGATTTTTGTTCAAATGCTTGAGGAGAAACATATTTAATCAGGCCTAGTCATTGTCATGAAACACAAATTAAGACATACCCTTTATCCCTTTTGCTAAGGAGAATCATAGGTCCTCAAAGTAATTCATCATTATATAGGAGAGCGTGTATAGATGAGGTTGGGAGAGAGGATCATCCTTTAGACTGAGGAATACTTAGTGGGAGAAGGCTGCTCATCTAAGGGTGGTCAAGAAGCAGAAAAACAGAAGATCCACACAGAAGGTACACCCTTGAAAATCATGCACTTGGTGACCTACTTTCTACATTTGCGCTCTGTTCTCTAATAGTCTACTCATTAACAATTTATCAGTAAATGATCCCATTGATGAGTTGGCACTTTCCCAACTGAATCAAAATTCAGTGAAAACACCAGGACAACTCCTTAGACACAGAACCTGTGGCGAACAATTCATATTCTAAAACAATGCTCATACCAATCACCTAAATCCAATATCAAAAGTCTTGTCTTTTCTTGATGCCTTTGTTTTCTCTAAACATTTGCCATATTATAATACCTTAAGTCCACTTTATATTTTATGTTCATTGTATAATGTCTAAAACCCTAACTCATATACTTATGTCATGAAAATATATATAGGCACACAAACCACAAAACCATATAGTATTTGAAGAGTCTTCTTGGAAAAGCAAAAATGTGGTATTTTCTTTTTATATCAAATGCAATAATTCAGATTAAATCTGATAATGTTTTCTTTGATACTATTTCTAGTATTTATAGGTTTAAATTCACATGCACCTATTATGAAGTAGGTAGACTATCCCTGAAATGTAATACTATCTTTCTGTAACTGGTTTAGATGTTATACCAGAGCCTAAGGGGACAAGTACTTACAATGGTGGGACATTCAAGACTACAGTATTTTGAATTATGCATGGGTGGAGAAAGGACTTTAGAGTAACAGTAAAAGAAGATTAAGTTATATACTAACTTTTATAGAACATAGTCATTACTTTCGGGAGGATCATAGGGTGTACTGTTTCTTTAATTTATCCATGACCCTAATGACAAGTGAGTTTCTATAGTTCCTTCTGTTCCTTTTTTGTTGTTGTCATGCATACATATTTGGCAATGTGTCTGCTTACTTGTACATGTACAGAAGTTGGCATCATTATGCATAATCTTTTCAAAAATCAAAAAATAAAATGCTTTTATTGGTTGTCCAGATTTTTTTTAAGATGAGAACATTAGAATTACATAGAATGTAAGAAGATTTTACAGTAACTCAGAATTGGGTTACAGGAATGATTGAAAAAATATCCTGGTTACTCAATATACAATTGTAGAACTAAATAATCACGTTGGGGATTATAATATTCATAGGACTGCCACAATGCTGATTCTATTTGAATGAAATAATTCTTTTCAGGAAGAAAAACACCCGAGAGAAGAACAATGCAAAATTGAAAGGAAGGCCTTCTGAGCAAGGACAGACCAGTGCAGAAGGGGGTAAAAGACAATTATGGCAAACCTTACTGTGCAAGGATGAGATCAGTCCACAGGCACTAGAGAACCCTAAGGAGAAAGCGAATATAGTTATGGAAGTGCTTTTGCTATAGCAGAATGAAAGCAGAAGTACGTGTGTGTCAGGGGTGAGGAGGTAGGTTCTTATAGAAGGCTTGGGGACTGGTATTGGAGAATATCCATAAGAGTTCAAGAAACCTTCATTTCAGAAAGAGATACAAGGAAGGAAAGCCACAGGAGAGATGCCAGAGGACTGACAGAAGAATGAGCCAGTTGAAGACTCACACCCCACCCCAAATAATAAGTATTATTCATTTAAAAAAGAACAGAGAAGTCACAAGTGACCTTGAGGTGAACTCAGAAAACCTGTGCTAAAAAGTATGCTTATAAAAATTGAAGGGTCAATGTCTTAGTCGTGGTTTCTATTCCTGCACAAAATATCAAGACTATGAAGCAAATTGGGGAGGAAAGGGTTTATTCAGCTTACACTTCCACACTGCTGTTTATCACCAAAGGAAGTCAGGACAGGAACTCACACAGGGTAGGAACCTGGAGGCAGAGTGGATGCACAAGCTATGGAGGGATGCTGCTTACTAACTTGCTTCCCCTGGCTTGTTCAGCTTGTTTTCTTACAGAACCCAAGGCTACTAGCCCAGGAAAGGATTTATTCAGCTTATACTTCCACATTGCTGTTCATCACTAAAGGAAGTCAGGACTGGAACTCAAGCAGGTGAGGAAGCAGGAGCTGATGCAGAGGCCATGTAGGGATGTCCCTTACTGGCTTGCTTCCTCTGGCTTGCTCAGCCTGCTCTCTTCTAGAACTCAGGACTTCCAGCCCAGGGATGGTACCACCCACAATGGGCCCTACCCCCTTGATCACTAATTGAGAAAATGCCTTACAGCTGGATCTCATGGAGGCATTTCCTCAAGGGAGGCTCCTTTCTTTGAGATAACTCCAGCTTGTGTCAAGTTGATGCACAAAATCAGCCAGTACAGTCAGTGTAGCTGCTCGTATTAGGAATGCTAATTAAATCCGGAAAAACTGAAGGAGAATGTCTGCCTGTTTGTAGCTTCTGGCCCCAGTTAGTTCTGATTGGTAAATGACAGGGTACGGTAGACAAAGGCGGGACTTTTAGGATTCTGGGACTGGGGACAGAGAGGAAGGAGGAGGAAGAGATCCACTACACCTGAGAAGAGGGCAGGACAAAGAAGAGTCATGTGAGGGAGCCAAAGAGGGCAGCCAAGAGGCCTGCCTGATAAAATATCCAGGGCAGCCAAGATAAAATATAGGATTTAGTAAGTATTAACTCGGGATTATTAACGGGAGGTAGATTAACTGTATTGAGGTTAAGAAGCAGACTAGCCATTGAGCTGAATAAGGCATATTAAAATACAAAGTCAGTGCGTGTCTTTGATTCGGTAATCCAGAATACAGGGACAATTAGTGTGAACCCGCTACTATGATTTATTTTATTATTATAATTCTATAGGTCAGAACAGGCAGTAGAGGTAAGGCCTGTGTGTGCGAGATTCAAAAGTACATTATTGCAAAGAAACAAACTTGAGTGAGACCTACGGCAGATGTTCACTAATTTGGTATATTCTAGTGCGGGTCTGGTAGCCAGTGAGGAGTGACAAAAAACGTGAGAAGGAAGGGACAATTAAGGCTCAAGTCGGAAGAAATCAGGAAGAGATGGCCACAGAAAAATGTATCTTTCAGAGCTCGAGGAAGAAAAGGATGTAGCATATTGCTTCACATTCAGATCTCTGAACTGGGAGGCATTCAGGCTAGGAGAGTGAGTAATGTAAAGAGGTCTAAAATCTTGTACGGTGAGTAGAATCAGTTGTACATCGACTGATAATTCCCTCTTCCCAGGGTACAACCATAGTGCCGCGCAAACATCAACCATGGACGCTTCAGGATACGGCCACTTATGTCCTAGCTCTCTATACTTTTAGTTTTTCTATTTTAATTTGTTTTGTTTTAAACCAAATGTAATATTTATAAAACATGTTTTTTCTTGTGAAATTAAATAGTTAAATATTCTATCTGGTCTGTCTTTAAATATCAAATAATTTCTCTTGGCCTCCTATCTGTGTATTTAACATCCACAGCATCAACTGAATACAAAACAACATTATTCCAAAAGAAGTCTGTGTTAAATATGTAGACTTTGTCATCAATTTGCATAAAACCATATGTCTTCAGAATGACAAGTAATCTAGACATGGCTTAACAAGTATTTTTAAATATTAACCCATTTATATAAGGAAGTTAGGCATAAGGGGAGTATCCCATGTTCTTGAATAGGCCCACAGATAATGATTTGTCTTAGTTACTATTTCTGTTATTGTTATAAAATACTCTGACAGAACTAAATAAAGGGGACAGATTTTATGTGGCTCTCAGTTCAAGGATACAGTTTGTCCTTGCTAGGGTGTCAACGCAGCAGGAACTTGCAGCAGGCAGTCATCTTGTGTACAATCAGAGAGCAATGAAAGTACACTGCTGTATCACCATTTGCACACTTCCAGGAGCAAGCCAGGGAGGGGACCGTGATGCCCTCAGTGGGCAGATAAACCTAATCTCTATCTATGAATGATACAAGATATTCCTGCAAAGCATGCCAAGGTGAGTCATGATTCTGTCTAGATGATAATTATCACTAATGATCACAATGAAAGGCACCCAAATAATAATGGGAGGGTCACTTAGCCTAATTATTGATGCATCAAATCTACTTTATGAAATGGAAATTCAAGTCTACTTTATTTTCATGAATGAAATGATTTTCTTATAAGGAGGGAACCCATTAAATATGTAATTTTAAGATATTCCAATGTCTTTTAACACCATAGAATGTCTGAGCTTCATCTCTCTGAGAAAGGTGTTACTTCTAAATTCTGCCTACAGATTTTTTTTTCTGCCACTTCTATTAAAAATCTAATTAAAATTTGGGGAGAGAATCTATTTTAAAGATCTAATTTGACTTAGTGCTTAGGAAAAAAATCTGATAAAAGAGCAACTCACCTGGGGAGCATTACTTTAGCATACTCTTCACGTCTTTAGAGATTCATTATTAATCGCAATGCTTTTAACTTTTATTGGATTGTGATATAAATACTGACTATACAGAAAAGCTGTGTGTCCGCTAAAATCTGCCCAGAAGGAATACATCCATGCAATAAACTTACGTTGAATAGGCTATTAAGGAAAACCAAATATGTCACACTTTCTATTATTAAGTATTTAATGAAACTGGATAATTCACTATTTTGAAATTATGTAAAATGTACAAAATAATTATTTATAGTCTGTTTTTCAAGGGACAGGTCACTAATATCCCAAACAGGTGTAGGTCATGACTCTGGAATGCTGCATCTATGCATCTTTTATTTCAGTACCCCTTTGAGAAGTGGATGGTAGAAACTGACTTGAAAAGAAGGCTAGAGCAACAAGGCTGGACCACAAAGCACTGTGGAAACAACAGGAAGTATCTTGGCTCAGCATGAAGAGAGAGCACCAACTTCCTAAAATTGTCCTTGACTTCTGCATGTGCGCCATGTTACATTTGTGTGTGCATTGTGTGTGCATGAATATCCTCAGTAGTAGTAGGTTTTACATGATGATCAAAAGGTAAATAAATAATAACTTGTGGAACTGTCCACCTACATGGTTTTTGGGACATGTTAGAACAGCAGCACATTTAGGTTGCTTTGAGATACAACATACTGTTTACAGTTTCTCATTTTTTTTTTTGCTAATATCTAATTACTAGATACATTAAAATCTTTCAGTAAGATAAAATACATGATCTCAGTAAACCATACAGTAGAATAGAAAACAGAAAAATTTGTCTTTGCAAACTGTGTACATTCTTAAACCACATGGCAAACTGTGCGAGCCCATAACTCCTGCTGACATGTGGTGTGACCTAGCTGTCCTAAATAAAGCATGCTATGTCCAAGAAACCAGTGAGATTTCAATGCTAAAGTTATTGAGAAAAATGAATACAAATTCCTGAAAATGGCAAACAGAAGCAAGAATAGTCAATCTACTTTAGCATCAACATGAAAAAAGTTGGATAACTCAGAAAATAAAGAGAATAAAGAAAAGAAAAAGAGGTCAACTCCCCATGCCTTTCCCCTAAAATACATACTTCCCAATTTTATGGAAGTATTTAAATGTTTGCCTTTTGTGGCCATATACAATTAAATTAATAAAGAGATGAAATTATATTTTTTCTCTTTTTGGTAAAAAGGGGACAAAGGATGTTCTTTTATCTTTTACATTCTGTACAAAATAGTTAGATGTGGAGAAATTCAAATGAGAGGTGGAGGCAGGAGGCATTGAGAGCAGCCACAGCTACAGAGTGAGTTTCAATGTAGCTTGCAGCACAGGAAAACCTGTATGAAAAAGACCAAATAAATGCCTAAATGCTTACATGATGGAATAAATATGGAAATCATTAAGTAAATTATACATAGAGTTTTTCAAACAGGGCAGGTGTTATTTAATGAGAATGTGATTTTTGTATTAAGTTTCAGAAAACCTAATCTGTAATACATAGTAAGGATTTCAAGAGGCTCACAGACTTGAAGGCTTCGTGTGTGCCAGGACTACCGCTTTTCTTCCTTTCTTGCCTATTTCCAGACTTGGCTCTCCTTAATGGAAAGACTTGGTCCTTTCAGTGCCAATCAAAATCTCCAAAGATACAATGCCTGAGATCATAATCTGAGACATTGAAATTCCTCCAAATCAAAATGCCTAGAAACTAAAAACTCAATCCCATAGAATTAAATTCCCAAATATTGAAATCGTGAAATTTAAAACTACATAAACCATAGTTATCATTATTAGAACAAAACAAAACAAAAACTTTGTAAGAGTGAAAAGTTCTGGAGAAAAGAGAGATCGATAGGTTTTGGTGACTGCATGATAATTGCATCATGTTTAGGGGACCAATATCTGTTAGCCCGCAGAACAGTGCTTTCTTATTGCTCTGGGGTTGTATCTAGAGAATAGCATATCATACAAGTGAATGAACGGTAGGGGATGTGCCCTAGGTATCAGTGGATACCTTAAAATCAACCAGGATATTGGAGGTCATGCTTAAGATTCTCTCAGAATCAGAGTTCCGTTTTGTCTGGTTCCTTGGAGATCAGAATGTCTGGATCAGTAACATCAGGCTCTATGACTTAGACCAGTAGACACCAGATCCTGATTTGGCTTTATTTTGTCAAAAGAATTAGATAGCCTCTGTATTATTTTCTAAATTTTTATTAAATACCTTACAGAAACTATTTTATGTAGGGTTAGCTTTTGTTACAGTTTGGTGAAGGGGGTGGGCATGGTGGCAAGGATCACAAGGCAGCTGGTCACAATGCATCTCTAGTTAGGAGGCACAAGTAAACCAAGCCTGGTTCTCAGTTTGCTTTGTTCTTAATGTTCTGTCCTGGACCTCAGGCCACAGAAATGTGTTTCTCACAGTTATGGGGGATTTAACCACCTTGCTTTGATGTAATCTAGAAACTCCATCACTGATATTGCAAGACTGTTGTCACAACAATGACTATAATTCCTGATAAGCTGACAATGAACTATCTCAAATGACTATAGATCTACAGATGTAAATCTGGACACATGCAATTACCAACTACAGTACTATGAACTGTATTGTTTCCCATATGGATACAGTGTTTCGGTTCATAGCTGGTTTAGTTGTATTATTATACCTGATAGCTTAAGTTTTAGAAACTAGGATTCTTATTTATAGTTACTTGTTTAAAATGGAAATTTTGCTGTTTTGCTTTTATAACTTTGTGAAATAAATCCCCCTTGGTATGTAACTGATTTTTTTAGTAATTTTAAATTCTCTTTTTAGAGTTATATTTTGGCGATTTTGATCTTTGAGTATATTCATATTTGAGTATTTCAGATTTGAGATTCAGAATTCAGGATAGTATCATTCAGTATCATGTCTCAAACCAATTCTAAGTCTTTATTTATAGCTACAAATTATAGGTCACTGGCAAGTAATTAGGACACACATCCATTGAGAAAGGGGGCAAACTGAACTGGATTTCTATTGTTCATCTTTAGAGCAGAGGAGTACTTTCTGAAGACCCACGTCAAATTCTTTCTTCAAGTCTCATTGGCCAGAATTTATTTACTGAATCTCGATGAAAGTACCCACTGACAAGATTATAGGATTTCTAAAACTATCCGATTAATCTTGATCCACTTCTGACATTTCTTAGGGCTTAGCATTTCTCAAGATACCTGGGAAGTGTTAAGAAAAAAATAGACATATGATCAATATCAAAGACCTCTTAGGAAAGGCAAGAGCAGGAAGGACAGTGGCCAGCAAATAGCAGTTCATGTGTAAGTAGAGTATCTAACTTTGATATGTTTGTTTACCTAATAAATATTATAGAGCATTTGCTATATTTCTGGTACTTTAAGAAACCAGGAAGAGCAAATGTGTCAACAGTAAACCAGAAAGTGTGGTTAAGTATGTGTCTACAAGTCCATGAGATTTGAGAATGTCAAGGAACCATCTAGTATGGAACAGAGTGTTCTCTGAATACTGAAACACTCAGGCTTAGATATAAATGGTTTTGGAAAGAATTCTCTGAATATAATTATAACCAAGACATCTTTCAAATTCAATAAACTTTAACAGGGTCTTAGTGGTTAAGTAATAAATAAATAAGCAAAAAACTAAGTAAATAGAAAAATATGACTATTTCCAAAGCAAGCAGTCTCCAGGGCGAATGCCTATGAAATAACTGAGTAATCAACTTCAGACAGCATGTTTATAAAATTAACAGCATAGTAAATAATTTAATGTGCTTTATAGTTACAACAAATCAACATCAACATCGGCCATCATGCCTTTACTATAACACCTCACCACACATGCATATAAAACAAAATAAAACTCAACAAAAAAACCTGCCTTATCCAACTAGGCAGTTGGCCATTTGGCTCCCACATTTCATTACCCAAGTCCATGTCCTGCTAGATCAGAGATCCTCAACTGTGGGTTGTAAACCCTCAGTTTACTTTCACAAGGGTCACCTACAATAATCTGCAATGATAGATATTTACATTATGATTCATAACAGTAGCAAAATATCAGTTCTGATCTAGCAATATAAATAGTAATAAAAATAATTTTATGATTGGCCATTACCACAGCATAAGGAACTGCATGAAAGGACCGCAGCCTTAGGACGCTTGAGAACTACCAATGGCCATTGAGTCTTGCATTGGCTTTCCTTTATAAGTTTTCAACTTTAGGCAACTTTTGGTGTGGTTTTGTTAAATCTAATTTGAACTAGCTCAGGTTTCCTTTATATTTCTGCTATTGCAGCATAGGAAATACATCACGAAATAACTTTTATTCACAGAGGTCCTCTATTCATATGTGTCTTTTATTCATCATTCATAACATACATAAAAATAACAATTCCTTCACAATCTTCCTTAGTAGGTTCCTGAAGCAGGTTCTGAATTCTTATAGCTGTTATGCGCCGTTGATAGATAAAGACTTTGACTAATAATAGTTTTGTTCTGATACCTTTATGACTTTTCTCACTTTAGTTTATTTGTTTTCATCTGCAAGATAGTTCTACATAAAATTAGGTAATGTTAGCTGAGGCATTTATCTCTGTACTCTCTTGATTCCTAACATTGGTTTATAATCCAAGTATCCCACTCTTTGTTCAGCCTGTGAACACTGGGGGACAAGGGGGAGAAGAACAAGCAGCTGAAAGCTTCTGCTTACGATTAGAGTGTGCTTTTGGTTTTTCGAGACAGGGTTTCTCTGTGTAGCCCTGGCTGTCCTGGCACTCACACTGTAGACCAGGCTGGCCTCGAACTCAGAAATCCACCTGCCTCTGCCTCCCAAGTGCTGGGATTAAAGGCCTGCGCCACCACTGCCTGGCTAAAGTGCACCTTTGATGTAACAGAAAGCAAACAGATTTTACTAATTTTCTGAGAAGGATCCCAAGGCCTCTGGTTTATTGTGGGGGCAGATAGCAAGTGACCTAAAATCTCAAGGATCAAGTTTGTCTGACAGACAAGTTCATTTCTAGGGGGAGATCGTAATAAATAAGCCCACATTGATGTTGAAATATAGTGAGGCCGGGACCTTTTAAAGCAAAACCCGTGACAGCAAAATGATCATAAACCCCTCTAAGCTGCTGCTGAGAGACATATAGGCCTGACCCACACAGGGGTTTGGGATGAAGAAGATAATGAAGTAGGGATGAGTTGCAGAGGTTTGATACTAGGAAGGAATGCGTGAATGATTTTGAGATTGATGGAAACATAAAACATGGCATCACTTTTTGTGTGTAGCTATCGAGTAGAGCTTTCTACTTTAAAGTACCTAGAAGATGATGGATGAATCAATGCTTTTGGTGAACAGAGTCTGTTGTTTCTAAAGTAATGTTGCCTGTGGAAACTATCATCATGCAATTTGTCAATCCTGAAACCATAGGAAAATTGATATTATAAAGCCTCAACTGATAACGTTTAGGAATATATAGGTATATACTTAGATACCTATGCATGCAATAGTAAATCTGTGTAAAAGAGGCCATGGATTTGGAAGAGAGTGGGAACAGGTATATGGAAGGGTTTAAAGAGGAGTAGAGGAAGGAAAATAATGTTGAGATTAAATTATACTTTCAAAAATTAAAAAATGTTTTCTCATCATGGAAAATGGATCAACACGTAGGGTCTGAATTTGAACACAGATGGTTTGGTCTGACATTTCTCTGCCCTCCCATCTATTTCAAATGCAATGCTTTTATTTCACCAGCATTTTAAATACTTTTCTACATGCACTAGCAACACTATATCACCCGAATAAACTCATTAAATTTGTATAAAAATGTATGAAGCCCTCCCTTGAGTTGTTGGTGGGTCCTGTCCAAGAGACTCCTAAGACACATCCTACTGCTGTATCTGAGTTACCACCCCAGATGTGAAAAGGGAGTCCTTAGGGCAGAAGGCACTCTGCATCTCAGAAGAAAGGCAAAAGACCCCGGAACAAATCCGAGTGCGCCTCACTGAGAACCAGCTTTCATCATAACAAAAGGTGCCATGTAAGGTGAGGAATGCAATCTTAACCCTACCCTGCTCTGGCATGTATAAACTACATTAACAACCAGCATGACACAAGAAACCTAAGGCTGCAATAATGACACAAACACACCTCGGCAGTAACTTACACCTTTCTAGTTGGCTCTAAGACCTGCTCATCAGTAGAAATGATGTCCCTGGTATTGGAAACACATAGCTACTGAGTGCTGCCTAAGTCATGTTTGTTGGATACAAATACATACCCGATAATTTACTAAACCAGATGCTCCCAACATTCATCTACAAACAAATGTCCTTATAAGCACAGATAACTGAA
This sequence comes from Montemys delectorum, assembly GCA_019843815.1. Taxonomy (NCBI): domain Eukaryota; kingdom Metazoa; phylum Chordata; class Mammalia; order Rodentia; family Muridae; genus Montemys; species Montemys delectorum. The sequence goes on from JADRCD010207296.1 coordinate 16,724, forward strand.
GTCTTCACCTCCGTCCTGGAAACATGACTTCACAACAGATAGATGCTGTCAGAGAAAAACTACAAGTCAGAATGAAGAGTTGTAGAGTCTAGCTCCAGAAGATACATCTGTAAAACACCCCTGCACTTAAGGCCAAGGAAATATTGCAGAAGAAAGGGCCAAAACAATGTGAGAGCCAGAGGATTAAGGAGTGGAGTTTGCTGTGAGATTCCATTTCCTGATAACATCAGAAGTCACACGCATCAAGTCTCACCAACATGACTGCCTAAACATGAGCTGAACCAGTGTAACACCAACGACCATGACAAACTGGATGGGGAAAAGTCCACAATGGTTCAACCTTACACAAAGAACTACAGGAAGCTGAGGAAATCTGGGAATGGGAGAGTGGTGCTATCGACTGAGGAGTGCTTGTCTACTGCCCAATGGTCAGCACTGAAAGCATAACTGTAGACTAGAACTAGTGATGCTTGACATAATTATGTAGGACTATGTTCCCTTTTGCCTATCCTTTAGCACCATGCTGAAAGATAAAACAGGACTACATATTAGTGTGTTTCCTGAAGACGGAAGTAGAATTGTCCAGTTCCCCCTACGGTTGCAAAGGAAAGAGACTTAGACTTACTATGTACATAACAAGCTTAAAACATCCCTCCTCAGTTCAGTTGCTGGGAATTATGAGTTGTGCAGTGTGAGTTTCTCTGACTCGCCATCTGCCCCCTGGCCTTGCCGACTAAAGCCTTTCTTCAGGATGGCTTCCTTGAGATGTGACAGTCCTGTAAGTCATAAGGAAGAAGGTGCACGACTATAAAAGCTTTCTGGCAGCTATGCCAGAAGGAACATTTTTAACATGTGGAAGCGATATGACTCAGACCTATAGGTATTTTTGGATTCAAAGGAGAAGCCGAATGAGGAGGAAGTCAGTCCTGTTTCAGTAACTGTGCCAGAGAAACTGCATTGGCGGAAATGTCACTTGAGCTGTCAAAGAGTGGAGTCCTCATTAGGAGTGTGAGGACAATTTCTATGTATAATATAGATATTCTGAGGGGCACCACTCTCTTACAACAGAATGGTGATAGCACAGCTTGGGGAAGCTATTTCAACAGTGACCACAGAGTAGCAGAGCAATTCAAAGCTTGAGAGTTCAGGAAGGCTTTGGTACTCTCCTGCTAGCCTTAATAACCACATTTTAAGGATCTCCTTCTGTGTCAGACACTGAAAATCACTTCAAGTGCTTACAAGGAGACTTGTGTTATCCTTGCTGCAACCAGAGAATAATAAACGCTAGGAGACAGGGACCAGTTGCCACTTTGCTTTTGAACCATTCACAGTAGCTTCCACATTAAGTGAATCAGAGGTGGAAAACCTTGCAAACTCACAGTGCTCCCAGGAAGGAGAATAATTTGCTAGCCGATCATGCAAGAGAAGAAGCTACAAGAAAACTTGAGCCACCCCCCACCCCCCAATCTGAAAACTACTAAGAAAGCAGAATTTAGGCTTTACTTTTAAGTGAGATTTTCATGGAGTGTCATTAATATACACGTAATGGGTGTGAGCAGAGATAAGAGGTGAATCTGACCGCAGGTTTAGCTTGTTTCTGAGAGGAAATTGAGTCCTAGAAATCATCCTTTGAAAAACAAGTTAAATCTTCAATTATCGTGCAGGCAAGCTTGTTATGCAGGAAGTAATTTGAGTTTTAGGAGACAAAAGAATAATCTGTTAAACATAATGACTTAAGATACAGAGTAGCTAATACAGAGCTCCAGGTAGCTATCTTATGATAATGAGGACATGAGGAACATCCTTCCTATGTGCTAGACCTGAGAATTGAATGCTCTCATACAGCTGTGCGCTAGTAATCAACGCATGCGACAAGCCACCCAAAACTGTTACTTCTCAACGAAGCTATCCTGAAGAAAGGCTTTCATCGGCAAGTGCAGGGGCAGATGGCAAGTCAGAGAAACTCACACTGCACAACTCATAATTCACAGTGGCTAAATTGAGGAGGGATTGTTCCTTGTGGTTCTACTGCTTGACCAATTTGAGCTGTAAGGCTCATTTGATCACATGGTAGACTAAATTTGATGGGATGGAAGTGTTCAAGGTGGCTTCGTCACATTGTCAGCAGCTACGATAAATCCCAACTGAGAGTTCAACATGATTCCCATCAGTGTGTCTTCTTTGCACTATGTCGGAATATTCTACTTACAGTTTAGACATCCCACAGATTGGCAACTAGGTTTCAAAATGGAATGTACCAAAATGGGACAAAAATACCATGAAATAATTATCCACCATGGTCCATGAGTATAGGAATTACAAGTAAGAGTCTATTGTTCATGGGTATCAACTCACATACACCACAGAATCATTGTTGTGTTATTAGTATAATTCCAAAATTGAGACCATCCCAGTCATTATTTAGTTATTGACTTATTAATGTCATTAATTCAATAATTAATTGAAAATGTTAATGTTCTACTCTAAAGAAAGGCGTGTTTGGGTATTTCTAAGGTATAAAGAACATTTTTTTCCCATCACAAAAAAAACAAAATAAATGTATCTTCTATTCTCTTCATTTTATTGTAGTCTCTGAGGCTTACTGCCTAAGTCTGCTAACCTAGGTCTAGTTTTGGAAACTTCAGTCTCAGTACAATCTTACCTGGGTCTAGAATGTTTTTAGCTCTGAGGCTATCTGCTGAATAAGCCCACTCTTTCTTCTGATCTCTGGCTGGCTGATTCTACTCAGCTGTTCTGGCTCAAACTCCTCTCTAAACTGACTCAATTTGGTCTCTCTCTCCCTTCCTCCCTCCCTCCCTCTGTCCCTCTGTCTCTCTCTGTCTCTCTCTGTCTCTCTGTCTCTCTCTCTCTCTCTCTCTCTCT